>DWJN01002444.1:0-15252 GCA_018248895.1 Carystus phorcus
AATTGAAGTACAGACTTATTTAGCAGAAAGACTTTCTCATCCAGAGATGATGCGATCGTCACTTGTGTCCAATCAACCTAGTATTTCGACCTAGAGACCTCTAAAGAGGGACCGGGCGTAAGGACCTCGTTCGTTAACCAGCAGTATGATGATTTACATCATACATTGGGTCTAATCGATATTATTTTGTACCTAAACCTTTTTCAGATAATTTTGAACAAAGTTGTTAAACACATCAGTGTTCTCTCTCTTACCATTTCAGAGTCCATAAAGGACAAATAAACAAAAAGATAAATAATAATAAGATAAATAATATTAAGATACATAGATTAATTCTAACCTATTCTATTATTAATTCCTGCTATTCATAATATTAAGCCAGTAATATGATTTTCCGGCTTAGCGACACCATCCTCTTGCTTGAATTAGCCACGAAACGTTTCGTCGTGTGGCGGAAAACGGTTTGAAAGCCTGCCTTTGTTTATATTTTCTGGCCCGAAAATACATCGGTGATGTCTTTTGAGTTGCGTGTCTATTGGTGACCACTTATCATCATAATAATATGGTCAACTGGTCTCCTAGTTATTCTGCGCAGTCGATAATAAAAATAACTTTAAAACATAGATGTTTCCTGTGTAAGGCAACTGATTTTTTTAGTTTTCTTTTAGGTATTGACAACCTTATGTGTTATTAACGGTAAAAAAAGTTTTATTAAACTTCTTAATAAACTATCAACTACTGATACGACTAAACTATTTGTAAAAATATTTTGAAACGCAAATTAGTCTTTAACTCAAGTTTTCAATCATATAGTAAACTATTACTGATCTACATATTTATTTTGGGTGTACAATAGGTCCTGTATATTGTAAAAAAAATTGAAATATGTAAATTCATCTTCAGCTACCAATATAATATAGTCGAATGTTACACTCGAACACTCATGCATTGAATTATCTTGGCATTCAACTTGTCTCTAATATAAAGCGGCATTAATCTCCATAATTGGCGATTCGATCTGCTATAATAGACTGAGTTACATACTCGCTTAGTACATAATTATAGCCTGGATGTACATATGTGCAGTCGGTACATAATTATAGCCTGGATGTACCATGCTGGGCGGGGCTTCGCGTGTCGGCCTACTAGGTCGTCTACTCGTATACCGAGACACTTGTCAGACCGCTTAATATATTGTACTAGTACCTTGTGATTTTCATTCTGTTTATTGAAGTGCTGTCGGATAAATCCGTATCAGACGTGAATAACTTAACAAGTCGAAAATCCACTTTTTCAGGGCAACCATTTTTAAGTTTAAGTTTCATGTGTAAATTCTGATTTTACAGTAATAAATAGGTTTATCTGAATGTTTTCATTCGCTTTGAGTTTTCAGATCACTATGAATTAAACAATTTTAATGCCTATTATGCATTAAAATGTATATTATTATGCAAGTCGACATATCAATTTATTCATGCGTGGTACGAATATATACGGGTAGATCTAATCCGATTGATCAGCAAATCAACATTTTCGACTGTAAGTCATCAACCATGTCCGATCAATTTAATTTTGTTACCAAAAACTCTCTTCAAAAAATTCTGAACAATGTTGCTAAAGACATTGCTCTATTTCCTTCAGTTTTAGAGTCCATAATGGACAAATAAACAAACAAACATTGATTTTTAACCGGCTTCAAAAAAAGGAGGAGTTTCTCAATTCGTCTGTTTTTTTTTAAATGTAGTACCTAATAAAAAGATCTAAACATAAACAAGTTCAAAAAACATCGAATAAAATTACCTTGTAATGTTAAGATCAATTTCTTAATTAAATCAGCTCAACAGATTCCAAATTTAAAGTTAATCTGGATTGAATTGAATTTGATACCACAGAGCAGTTCAATATTAAATTCGTCACTGACGAAAAAATGAAGGAGTTTATTTATGATTAAATAAAAAAAATAATCGTTTATAGTACACATTATTTCTATTTTTGCATAATAAATACTATGTTTATAGTATAGTTTAACTATAGTCAGAATCGTCTACCCTAGTGTGTTAGCAGAAGGTTGGCACAAAAGGGATGTCACTACAGTAGGGGTGGTTTTCAATATGTCAGTCCACTGACGCGGGTCCCTTTAGGGCTGCTAGTATTAAGTATTTTTATCGAAAAAAACTACATTTACAAGTACTTGTATGTATATCATACCCAAATATTTATCTGTACTTAAATAAAATAATGGAAAAACATGGCCTAATCGCAAAGCCTTTTGACTAATTTCTTTCGAATGACAATTCAGAATATTCATTTCGTTGAAAATAGCTACTTTTCCAAGTTGCATAATTCTAAAACATGATGCACAGACCTTCTAAGGTAATTTTTTAATACAATTATATCAAAAATCCTTTTAAATATTATATTTGCCTTCCATACACTGTTGTGATAAATAACTTTAATTACGTAAACATTTTTATTACTGACTTACTAGTAATACTTCATCGACAAGCTTCAGCGTAGTCGACACTGATAATTTACAACCCTATTAAAACCCGAATGCATTCTGATAGAAATTTGTTTTTAATCTGTCTTAAATTGGGCGCGAAATGAGTTCGGTCCCTTGTTCGTTTAGTCAAAGATAGCGTCATTTAAATTAAGAATTAATATCCACTTTCATCTGTGGTTATTATTAATTTGTTGTAATTATGGCGGGAAATTAGTTTTTCTTATTTTGTATTATTGCCAGTAGGAAAAATATTTCTGTATTTTCCAAGTCTTGCTAAATAATAAAATATAAAAGAAACCTTTTTTTAATATTATCTTAAGGACTACTATTTCAAGAAATGATAAATCCTAAAATGCCGGAAGTTTATGTATTAATATAATTCGGGCCCTGAATCCATTATTTCATCAAAAAGGCAATGCAGTTCTATTGCCGAGTTTAATGATTAATCTTAAGTTACAGCGTCAGTAAATATAATCTTAGTTTACTTTGAACTTTAGTTTCCTTTCATAGATCTTTTTGCGTTAATTAAATCCTAAAATTAATTTTGTAACTGCCGCTATATGCTGCAATAAGTAAGTTAAGACAACTTTTTTAATAAAAAAAAATTAAAACGCATAGTTAAGGAAACTAGATTGATATTCTTGGTAATAATATTTTTTTTACTTTGATGGAAATTACCATTTATCGAAATATTCTTACATCAGACAAACTCGAACACACACTATCATTTTCATAAATTGTAATAGAAGTAAATAATTGTAATTATTTCTTATCCCCCAAAAAAATCTGACAGCTCAATTACATTGGCTAATTTAGCGCCAGCCGCGGCGAGTGACATTTGTTCAAATTACCGCCTATTTGATACAGATAAAAAATAGATTGGTTATCGCTATTTATGTGCAGCATGTTAACTCGTACGTAATAAAGTTTCTTTTTGCTTATTTTTATTTTTAGAATAGAGTTGTCAAATGCTCTACGTTCCATTTCATGGTTAATATGGCGTGTAAATGAGTTCTTTATCGCTCGTGTTTTAAATGTTTTGTTTGTATAGAGCTCAGTGGTTAGCAAAGGGTGAATAAATTAAATAAACTATAGTTTAACATTAAAACACAAGTTGTACTTGTTCGACGCTTAATGTTTATAGAAACAAAAAAATGTTGACATTCAGCTTAGTCTACATGTCTTAAGTTAAAACGGAAATGTTTTATATATTTTTTATAATTTTGATTATAGTTAAAAAAACTGTAACATCCACCAAACCGCAGTGGAGCAGTGTGGTTGAGTATGCTCTAAACCTCCTAACGTGATAAGGAGGGACCCGAGGTCAGTAGTGGGCCAAAAAAATATTAGAACGTAAAAAAGACTAAGAAGCAATGTCAAAGAAAAATATACAAGAGACGACAATTATATAACCTAAGTTGGATTCTATGAGACGACGTAAACACTCCACTCACTTCACCCACTTCGCCTTTGAATGTCACTTGGCTTCTAGCTGACATGCCAACCTTTTAATAAAAGTTATTTTGTGTTAAAACTTTTTGCTACAATAACATTATAATCTTTACGGTACATTCTCGGATTTTCCGGTCACATAACAAACCCATTTGGTAGTCTGTCGATAGAAACATCGCAACAGGCATGTGGCAAATAAAAGTTCTTTCTAGAATCGTAGGTTAGATGATGATCAAACAAACTTTTCAAAGTGACGTTCGATCACTATTATATAAGTAGTTTATTCGATACAATTTATAGGTTAATATATTGCAGATATTCCCATTACTCCGTACACCTGAAATCGTAATATACTCTGTGTAAAAAAAGATATTATTTTTATGACTGAAACCTCAAACATTCAAAGCGATTGACGTTATCTTTACATATCGCCAATATTATACCAGTACAAAAAAGATACCAAAATCCCTACCTATACTAAATATACCTTTAACCGCTTTACTATTTCGGTATCAAAATAACATCGAAAGCTTGAAGGTTCTCTCCTCCCGCGCATGTAGTAAAATAGCTAAGTCGGCGTACTGTAGTAACCCTCGAATTTATATACACTGGCAGAACAACGTTACTAAATACGAAAATAATAGGACATAAATGCTACCGAAATATATCGGTACAGATAAATGTTACCGTTAAAATAAATGTTATCTAATTAGCGTTATTTAAAAATACCTTTATTTTCCGGTTATTCATCCCTAATACATATGTGTGGAACGCACATAGACACATTACCCGATAGAAGTATTTTAGCATGCAACTACAATCCAAGACAACGCAATTAAAAACAACCGACTACAGTACGTATCTAACCAGCCGCGGTATAATCAAGTCTTTATGTACCAACATTAATAACCAGCTGAACTGCATTGAATATCTTACACACATCATACACCTGCCATTCAAATCACGCCTACAATATTACAATATTGACCTCGACAATTTTATATTTCCACCGTAAACATGGTATTTGCATATTTCAAACCTTATTTCTGAGGGCTCAGATGTTTCTGTGCGTCATTTTCGCTGTATCAAGTTTGTCGCGGCAAGAAAAAGCTGTTCATAGATTATATATGTGCAGAAGTTACTATTTCGTATTTCTAATATCGTACGTTTCTAATATATTATTTTATTTTATTAGGGTAATCAACAAGACAATACATTGTACTTAAAGCTAAATAAATGAAATCTTAAAATTTTAAACTTGATGTATTCTTAATTATAGGCTACCATGGCACGAATTGGTCATGGTGTTGAGAAAATCTCAATAAAAATTTTAAGCAACCTCATATCCCCTTAACACCTGTAACTCTGTACTTTTTATTACAATTAAACTGTCTTCTCATCAAAACATTTAATTATTTTGCAAAAACAGTTAGCAGAGAGTGAAAAGGCTTTTACCAAGTTAGTGTGTCCACCATTTGAGATGTCTATACCACTTACAATACGGTCGACGTATCGACTTATCTAAGGTAAAAAAAAATTAAAAAGAAAATAGGAAAAAATAATAAAAAATGTGATTACTTCCCACCTCAGCTCCTTCCGACAACTCACTCACCGATCACATCTTGCCAACGAGTCATTTAATACAATAGAGAATCTTAATGTAAATTCAAACTATTAATCTAAATCAAATACATTAAAATTGTCAATAAATACCATTAATAATTTAAACAATAAAAAAACACTAATTTTTCAAAAATCATTACAATAGAGTAGTGCTATGGTCCAATCGTTGTGCGAGTTGTTCTTTGACGAACTGTAGCGTAAAGTTACCGAAGTGGCAGTACGTAAGCTGCACTAGCCTGGAGCCATCACGAGCGACTTGGCTCCTTTCTGCCTTTTGTTTTGCGATACCTTACATATTGAATTGTTTTAAACCATTGGCAGATGGTTCGTCGCCTTGACCTGATATGGAACTAATCCGGTTTGTTTCGCGTAGTTAAATCATTAGAACTACTGTATTCTCAAAACAGCAATTAAAAAGATTTCAAAAAAGGCAGGCAATTTCAGTTATTTTTAATAGAGATTTAAACAATAATACCTTTTTAGTGTTTTCAAGTTAAAACTGTCAAAAGTGATTAGGCTTTTATTTTGAATAAGTGCGTTTTTATTGACTAAGATTAAAGTATCTGGTGCGCATACTAACATATAATAAAAGAAAAAGTAGAATCTTTTTAAAAACAAGCGTTTATTTAAATGCCTAAAAAATAATAAAATAAACTGTTCTTCAAAACTTTTACTATCAAAATACGTCATTACACAATTTAAATGACATAAATTCTTGTCTTTAGCTTATCTGAATGGACTAAAGGTATACAATATTTTTTTTTAGAAAATGTTTTGCCATTGCAAGATATACGAATCCGCTACTATATATAAATAGACATCGATTACATATTTTTATCCAACCCACCGTGCACACAGCACATAAGCGCTTAACTTATTTTCCTTTTTTAGTTAAGGATAAAAGATATTCCAAGACTCCAATGAAACAGTATGGCCGAGCCGCGTTTATCGTGATGGCCCGAGGCACGTGCCCACTGTGGTACCGACCGCAGTCTTTAACCTGGCTGCGTATAGCTCGCAAACTGGCCAGTTTTCTTTTGCTTCCAAATACGTTTTTTTTAAATAACTTTTTTTTTTCCATATGCAGTACATCAGTGGATACAGCCAGTGTTAGTCAAGGATATCTCATGGCATTAACAATTTTTAGGCTCGCAATCGTATAGCTCGCAAACTGGCCAGTTTTCTTTTGCTTCTCAATACGAATTTTTAAAATAACTTTTTTTTTCTTATGCAGTACATCAGTGGATACAGCCAGTGTTAGTCGAGGATATCTCATGGCATTAACAATTTTATACTCGCAAACATTGAAGTCTCGATAGCATTGACAATATTTCGCTAGATAATTGATAATTAGGCAACGCTACTTGTCATTATTGCGGATAAATAGGTAATATATTGAATCTTCATAGATTATCTGAAAAAATAAAGGTTTATAAATCCCAGTAGCCCATTAACAGGTATATTATAAACTATTGAAAAGAAACAAATAAAAATAATTTATTCGGACGAACAACTAATAACATTTAAAAAAAATATAATGGATAATAGTTTCCCACGAAAACCTCTAAAACTCGGTTATACCGATTTTCAATACTGGCCTAATAATATTATTTTTGAGTTCTATATTTAAGAATAATATTTAAATATCGAACTCAAAAACAATATTGCCGTAAAAAATAAATCGTGCACTATGACACAAGGGACAAAGTAATAGGTGCTTTACCGAGACCGATCCCGTCATTAGTTATATTAGATTTGTGGCCGATATGGGATGATAAAAAACGGGACGGGGTTCCGTAATTATAGTCGGTTGGTCCGTAATTTAGGGGTCCGTGTCGCTCGCGAGGGTTCGTTTGTGATCTTGTTTTTTCGCTCGTTACCGAAGATAGTGTTTGTTGTTTAGATGCTCGATATGAACGGTTTTAACGAATGTCATGATACTAAATAGGTATTTGAACATTAGCTTTTTAAGGGACAATGACGTTGTTGAAATCTATATATATTTTTCTGTAACTTACTGACAAATAAACAAACGAGCCACATGTAACTAGTATGATGGAATTATAACTTAAGCTGGTATTAAAAATAAAAATATATTTCTTAATGTATTAATAATTCAGAAAATCAGCTAAAGTCCTTTTTCCTTAAAAATGTAAAACCAGCGATTTGATTTTAACTTTCCCGAAAAAAAAGAGTTTCCAAGATATGATTTTTTAAAATAAAAATCGATAATACGTTTTGGTTTTTTAACATCGAAGTTTGTGTGGCATCACAAAACACGTTAACCCTTAGCTTTAAACTGACAAGGACAGCACGAGTGGCACACTCCCGCAGAGTTCTCGCTGCGTGCCCGCTGCGAGCTCGCCCGTCTTCATTACCAGTACTATATTGACTGATTGATGTTGGTTTACTCTGTACTGTACTGATTTATATAGAGAACAGTCTCACTAGTCTTATAAAGTTAATTAACCTTATAGTTTAATAGTTTGAGACGTCCTAAACAAAGGTCAGGTGAGTAGCTTCCTCAACCGGCGAGCATGTATGAAAAGAGTGATGAAAGTTGAGGAAGCGAGGGAAGTACATATGTCAGAATCGTAGCAAATGGAAGGAAGTGGTCTCTGCGTACCCTAAAGGGAAATAGGCGTAATTATATGTATGTACATACATATGTACGTAGTTCAATAGAGTGCCTCAACACACAACAGTGAAGGTTACCAATATGTCAGTGTGCGTGAAAATATGTGACCAGGTAACTGGTGTAGTTACGATGATCAAGTATTGAGAATGAGGGAACAATTGATTTCATACTAAATTTTGTTTGTAAAAATATATAATAAGGCGTGCGGGTCATTTTACTAACATTGACGGCCAGTTTCTGAAAGGCTGATCAACGAAAAAATTAAGAAGTTCACTGTCAAATCTATTGTCAAACATCAACTGGATTGCAGAAAGCATGATTATTCAGAATTTATTCGCTAATCAACTTTCAGAAACTCGAATTGACTTCATAGAACTTCCACGTTAGTATGCGTGTTACATGAACGAAATTTTGACAAGCCTTTCAGAAACTGGCGGTAAATGAATTTGAATTCCGTTTAACCTAAAGCAATTACTAACAAGATTAGAGATTTCCATATGACTTACAACTGTCATTTGATCTCAAATCAACGTGCTACAAAACAATTGTGCGTATTATCTGAGTACAGCTGCAGAGGGCAGTAGTTGTAAATGTACCAGTTAATTGCGTTTTTGCGTATAAATACGTTAATAGAGCGTAATCAATCATTCATCAGATAACCCGCGAGTCAAAGTGTACACGAGGGATTTTAAATGACGCTAATCTGTTGTAACCTTATGTAACCTCTTGGACATCTGAGTCAAATGTTTCACAAGTACCAGGCAAACAGAAAATGCGAAGAGCTCTCCAATGGCACTCTATAACTTAAGCTAGTATACCTGGGTCTAGGGTTAAGTTGACAATGAATACACGTGCAATTCAAGCATTGTCATTATTATATCTCTTTGTAGGATTGGCTGAGAAATGAAGTTTTGAATTACATGTAATACTAATTCGACAGGGTTGCCAAAAATTTTCCTAATGTTTTTATGATAATTGCGTACAATTGAATCAAATAAAGTCGTGTGTATACTTTGGTTTTAGACCATTAATGACAGACTATAGGGAACGGGTCTCTACTCATCACTTTCTTCTTCTTCTCTAGTGAGAGATGATAATTAATTTTCTGCGAAACTAAGATGATTGAAACCTCAGGTAAAGCTCAGTCGTTAAACTCTCATTTATTTCATGTACGTGTATATAAACACGCTTATGAACGTCAAATATTTAGCATCTACCACCGTTTCGAACCTTATAAAGAGGAGAACAAAACGGCGAAAAAAATTCCTCAACATAATCTTTTAAATAAAAATAATTCGCATAGTTATTTAAACGTCACACGTCATATATGTATATATCGTCACACTATGGCATAACATGGCCCACTGGAGCATACTCCACCACGCTCCTCCAGTATTGGTGGAGGGGTTAGTGTACAACCTATGTGTTGGAAGTTTTTAAACCGCCCGAAGGCATCCGACATGGCTTTAACTTTTATTTACAATAACAACTGAACTTAACGCCTTAACGTGCCCTCCGAAATTTGCCACTAGCGGTCACCCATCAAGGTATCGACGACACAGTTGCTTAACTCTGTCGATCGTTTAGATCGACGCGAGCCGCCGGACTATGAGCGCTTCGTGTGTTCACCCGAATATAAACATTAGTTATCTACTAATAGGGTATAATTTAGACGGTTACTAGAAATATTTTTAAGACTTTAAAACTAAGCACCAAATAAATTAAATAACTCCAAAAAAATATAAGTTGAATATATAAAAAAGGTCCTTAAGTATATCATATTAAGATGCAAAATAAATAAACAAACGTTAGAATAATTGCACGCTTTGGACAATTATTCCTTTTGCTTCCCAAAATAGATAAATGGTAGCCGAATAATGTTGATTGTGCACAAAATTAACGGTTAGGTTAGGTTGGTATGATTTATTAACATAAAAAAGGAGGAATTCCGGCGACATCTGTTTTGGTGACCATTTACCCTTTTTGGTAAACGTTTCGAATTTTATTGGTAGTAAAATAGGTACATTTTTGGGCGGCGTTTAAATACAAGTCAATAAAAATGTAGTTGTTACACAACCACAGTTACATTAAAGTTTGACTGTTACTAGATGGATAATAAGACTTGTGGACGGATATACTAAAGGGTCTGACATAAAAATAGACCGTGACGT
This sequence comes from Carystus phorcus, assembly GCA_018248895.1. Taxonomy (NCBI): domain Eukaryota; kingdom Metazoa; phylum Arthropoda; class Insecta; order Lepidoptera; family Hesperiidae; genus Carystus; species Carystus phorcus. Next base: position 10,388 of record DWJN01002444.1, read on the forward strand.
TTGGCTTTTTTAACCTCGTCATTAGTCTCGTCGCACCAACTGACCTTGTTTCCCATCATCGTACGTATGTAAGGAATCATATTATTTAGTTTATAAACGGCGTCTATGCCATCTAACATTTACTGCGCCTAGATAATTCTCGGCTGGGACAGACATTTAGGAAACCGATAAATATTAATGTGGTGTTTGTTTGTTATATCGTACAATGCAAATAGCGTTGACATACATTTGATGTATAAAACATATTAAGTAACTATATTAAAAAAAAATAGTATATAAGGTATCCACACCTCAATATCGGCATCTTTGATTTCTTCCATCTTAGCGGGCATTCTTTCGATTTCCCTAGTAGTGGATACGACGGCCGCTAAAGTTTCCGTCAGCTTGCTCGTAATGAGTCCGCCCATCTTTAGAATCTTATTCTTCAATTCTTCTTTCGACGATTTAATTTTACCATATATGAAGAATTGTAGATTTTTTAAAGGCGGCAACGGTATCTTTTTTTCTTCCCTAATACAAAAAAATATATATAATCATCTGCTCTTGTGAAGTACAGTCAAAATCTGATACAGCGACATTGCAGGAACCGTATGATTTCCGACGTTATACCTTATAGTTGTAATAGGCAATACATATACATAATGTAGTAATATTGCCGTATACTCTTATAGGTATAGGTAGAGGTTATGTGTGTAAATTTGTTTTGAAATGAAATGTCAAAAAAAATGTTTATTAAGTAATAATTCGAGTATAAAATGTATCTACTTAGCTGCCTACAATACAGGTTATAATACTACACTAGTTTTTAAAGTAATCAGTAATTTTAGCCTGCTTTTTGTTTAAGCGCAGTCTCAAATATGCTTTGCATTTTATGTTTCATACTACTCAAGGTATGAGTATCATCAGTATTAAACTGGTGGGTAAAAGTAACAAATTTTTGTAAAACTGTCATAGCGCTAAGATCCTCGGAAATTGTTGTTGGCTAAAACTGTTCTTCAAGGTCTTATGGACTTGGTTTTCTTCGTCAATTTTACGATCGTTACTTTCACTTTCTGCAAGAATTTCTTCCTCAGTAGCTAAGGCGCATACGGCGACACTGTCATCTATTCCAATAAATTCCTCTATCTCAATTCTTAGTTCTGTAGCAGTAGACCTTTGCAAATGAGCAACCAATTGAGCGAGTGGTACGTTGGCATCTTCATGTGCAATCAATTGTATCATTCTCGCTAGCGGAATATCATTGTCGTCCTCCGCAGGTGATGGAGAGAGATCTTTGAAAGCGGCATGGCGAAAACAGTTGGCTATAGTGAGCTGTATGATCTTTTCCCAAGCTTCCGATATCATTAGAATAGCATCCAGAAGATCAAGACTTTTGTAACTTCGCCGTTTTCAATATTCTGTATCATTTGCAGCATTTAGAGTTTTCTATATTGTGTTTTTAAATCTTTCATCACTCCTTGGTTCATAAACTGTAACACAGAGGTGACATTGGGCGATAGAAACACAAGCTTTATACATTTCAGATTGGAGACTACAGGATGAGCGGGACAGTTGTCTACTAAGAGATGAATTATATTTCTTCCAGGCTTCAATTCTGCATCCCAGCTACGCAACCATTTATCAAAAATTTGGGATATCATCCAGGACCTTGTGTTGTTTCCATAAGTTACAGGCAAAGAATGAATGTTCTCAAAGCAACGCGGTTGTTTAGCATTTCCTATCACTAAAAGTTTTTTTTCACATGTACCAGTCATGTTTGCCGCAACCAATACTGTAATTCTTGTTTTGGACAACTTTCCGCCCCTACATTCCTCGCCTTTGAATTTAAGTGTTTTGTCAGGGGTTAAATTGTAGAATAATCCGGTTTCATCAGCATTAAAGATTTCCTCTGGTGAATATCCTTCACACAGCGCAGGCCACACATGAGAGGGCCACTCTTCAGTCACTCTTTCAGGAACATCAGCCGCTTCACCGCAAACTTTTCTTGTCACAATATTATGACGAGCACGAAAACGTTGTACCCAAGACAATGAACATTCAAAATTTTCCTCACCCTTCAGACGAGCAAAGTCGTTTGCTTTTTGTTGCAGAATCGGACCACTTATTGGGACATTGTTTGCTCTCTGATGTTTAAACCATGTTAGTAAAGCATCTTCTATAACTTTATGTTCACTTGTCCTTGATCGTTTAAGTTTTAAACGGTTGTTTTCGAATAGAGTTTTTATTTTTTCTCTATTCTTCCAAATCGTTGATATTGTAGAGTGCGAAACTCCACATTCCTTTACAATTTCACTATTTGAATCGCCATTTTCTAATCTCAAAATGATATTAGATTTTTCTTCAATAGTAATCGACATGGTAATGCTGTAATAAAAGCCAAAACCTATAAATCAAGGTGTCACTCCGCAGTCAGTTAGCGCACTAAACAATAGGTGTGAAATATGCAAGCTCAAAAGACCGGAAAGTGGTTCCGTAAATATTCCTTCATTGTTTAGTAATAAGATCTAATATCGTTCGTATCGTTGTTTTGCTGGGCTAATTAAGCGGTTAGTTGTTAAAGTCGATGAGTATCGATAAAATTTCGTCGTTGTAAGCGATATGTCGCTGTATCGGCCGGGACCTTGCGGTCTGGTCGTAATAACCGATAGGTCGTTGTAAACGATGTCGTTATAATAGGTTTCGACTGTATTTTAAATACGTAGAAGATAAAACTTTACGTCAATGTTTTTCTTCGTTAGTGTATTGTTATATATTATTATTATTATATACAATTTACATTATTATACATTTTAGTGTATATATTATTATACATTTTAACTGGTGTTCAAAATATAACTGTCAATTTGATTGTTCATTTGAATGGTAAATTGAATATGTTAAAGATAATTACTCTGTGTTACGTATAATATTATTTTTTTCACAAAAGTCGTATAAATAAAACTAAACGGAAGCAATAAGATATTCACCCATTAGGCTCCTCTTTTTTAACATTGACAATTTGAGGCGGTGCCTCACATTCAAAGAGGCGATCAATCAATTTTGGTTTAAAATTTTTGAATGCTGGTAAATCTTTAATTTTATCTGGTAATACCGGTAGCTTCTTATCGGGAGTCTTTGTTGTGTATGAACATTTTGTCCATTCACTAATATTTCCTGAAATTTTAAAAGGATAGCATAAAAAATTATATTACAAAACAGTATATACACATGTGTAACATTTGGAAGATTTTTATTCTTTATAAAAACAAATATATTTTATAATAATAGTATGACGATGGAGGATGAACAGGTTACAATGGACGCGATTATACCGAGAACTGGCGTGGCGGACATGACGCAATATAAATCTTCGTACTCCACGATCTTGTACAGACTATCAAATTATAAAAATACTTAAATACCTGAACATTTATATGAAAATGTATCCAATACTAGTTGGCCTTTACATTCTGGACATGGTTGTAAGGCTCCAAAAGTTATACAGTCTGCAGCGCGATCCAAACGCTGAAAAGAATTATGGACGTCTACATATATAAGTTTTTACATCCTAAGAACATAAATTTTAAAAATTGTCAACGCATAAAATCAGGTACAAATGTAAATTAAAATACTTCGTCAATCCCAGCAGGTATCTCCTGAGAATTAGCTTCCAAAAAATCTTTTATAATGTATTTTTTTGAATCAATTTTACTGAAAGCACTTCTGTGTTTATGATATAATTTGTTTTGCTTCGCTATCATTTTCTCATTTTCTTTGTCTTTTTTTATCTCCTCCTCATCTTTAGGTTCAGATTTCAGTTTCTTTATAGGCACCTCATCAGAACTTGAAGCCCTGGTAACAATATCAATTCAACATTAAAAATTACTTTTAACATATTGGAAAAAATTGATGCTATACTGTATGACAGATCCATAATAGCCCTTTTAAACAATTAGTACAATCTCATATATTACTTAAAAAGTGGGTAACACAAGTTGTATTCAGATTAAAAATTTCAAAACATACTTAATTTCTGATTTCAATGTTTTCTGATCCTCTTTTTTGAGGGTGTTGAAACCAGGAAGATCTTCCGCTCCGGCTAGGAATAGTAACTCAGTTTTCCTTTCAGCAAAACATTTAACATGATGCCAATGAGGGGAATCTCCATATTTAGGATCATATTCTATTTTTGCAACCCTTATTTCGTCCTAAAATAATAAAAATAACATAAAAATGAATTATTTTTAAAATATCATATTTTTGACTTAAAATCTTTGTTTATATTAATTGTATCTCCAACTAATTAGTGATCGGATCTCCTCTACTATTTATTCAGTAAGAAATAAAAACAAACCACAGAATATTTTAAGTTAAGGTAAGGTTGTCTAGAAGAGATCACTTTTAGCAATAAGACCACGTTTTGTAAATCATCTCAAGTGATGTAAACATTTCTTGTATTCTTTAATTTTTTGGTGTACAATAAAGAGTTCTTGTATTGTTTTGTATGTTAATGATATATTCTGTTAACTATAAATGAACCACCAAATTACCAATTAACCCTGTCAATTAATGTGGATTGAACCTTCATAAGAAACAGAAGGCCTCTATAGGGACAGAACAATACAAAACAATTATGTAAAGTTACTAAACAAACGTAATTAGGAATCGGAAAAAAAACATTTAAAGCAACTATACATTACCAACATCAATAAAGACTACAGCTTCAAAGGAGAGACAACATAACAGATCAAACTACTATACACTCTTAATAATAAAATTATACTTTTTTTTATGGAAAATATGAACTAAATTAATCTTATATCTTATACTAATATATAAAGCTGAAGAGTTTGTTTGTTTGTTTGATTGTTTGAACGGGCTAATCT
>DWJN01002445.1:0-15252 GCA_018248895.1 Carystus phorcus
TAGAGAAGAATGGAAGAAGAGGACATATTGCGCCGACCCCATATAGAAATGGGAAATGGGCAGGAAAATGATGAATGATGATATAAGATGAATGCAATATAAATTAAGTAATTGAAAACTACGTCTAAATTACTTAGACCTTCTTAAATTATCGGAAAGAAAACAGACAAACAGATAAAGCAACAATTAGATAAAAATGGTTAACATCGATAATACGACATATATAAAGTTAAATATACCTAAATTTCAGGATTGGTTTGTAAATGTTCATATATTATATGGTAATACCGTACTTTTTATTTTTTATTTTTAATGCATAAACCACCTGCATTTTCAGAGAATTCCTATGTTTTTACATTGAAACAGATTACAAAAAGCTATTTCGTTAGAATCACATGAAATATGGAATCGATAATATGTGACCTAAATAAATGATCTCAAAAACAAAATAATCAGAGAGACCGCTCCTTGATTTAATGAAAATGACCATAAAGTCAGACAACACGATGTCATACGCTTTAGCGGTGTTAACTAGTGACAAACTGCAGAAGCCGCCTTCCTCATTATTCTCGCATGTTTTTTTCTGTCCTCCAATAAATTTGTTTTGTAACGTAAGAGTACTTACGGTTCATCGTCTAGGAACTTGTGATCGCTTTTGTTGTTGTATTTGTCAATGAGAGTTATTGACACCCGCCCGACCTCTGGTCCGTGCGACAAACTTTCTGTAGAATTGGACACCTTCAATGTTACTTCATAATGTACCCCTGAAAATAATAAAGAAATACAATTAAAACTTAGCATCCACTATATGATATTACTAAAATATTCCATAATCGGTGACAAATTAAAAAAATACTATTAGTGATAATTTATACTGATTAAAATCGAACACGAGAATAAATTGCAAGCATTGATATTTTTCACACATTTCTTGGTCCCAATAATAAATTAAAGACAGAATATCTTAATTCTTGATTTGTTGTTATACTTTTATTTTTTATACTGTTCAACTAAGAAGAAATAATAATAATGCGATAATATTTGTTTAAAATTATAACAGAAATAGTGCAATTATGATTATAATAATAATTATTATTAATTATGTGCACATTTATTTATTAGGTCACTAACACCCTGTCCGCCATCGCCAATATATCATTGTGTGTTTTGGGTTTAATGTGTTATTCTATGACGAAATAAATATGTTTTCTTCTTCTTTTAAAATAAACCATGTGGAAAACTGTACTTACTACAATAAGGCTTTACGCTCCCCGTGAGTGAATACAGCGCAATATTTGCATTTATATCAGCGTGGCCCAGAGCTTTTAACTGTTTGTATACTCTGAGTGAATGGTAGCCCATCGGTATACATAGATGCTTGTTATCACACGTCGTGCAGTTGCCAGCTAAAAACGCCTGAAATAAAAAAATATTACTTACACATCTTTATCTATAGCTATACTAATGGCCATATAAATTATCATTTTAAAACTATTTTGATAACAATAAAAATGGTTATAGTGTATATAGAATAAATTAAGGACTTACTATAATATTAGGTAAATTGTTTGTGTTTTTTTTTATATATAGTTTAGTAGTTGTTTAGTTACATTATGTTTACAATCACCTCATCATTTTCTTTTTTAGTAATACCTGAATTTTTATGTAACTGCATCAACATGTTTGTATTATATGATTGCTGTGCATGCCTGTAACTGGCTTACATATATGTCTTTATATATATTGTATAATTAATACTGAATGTTATGTATGTTTTGCTGTTGGCATGTCAAAAGAAATAAATAAATAAATAAATAAACATCCTTAGGGATTTTGTTATTATTATTTTACTTCTACAAGCCGTAACTATATTTCTACTTTCAACTCTTCCATCACCCAGCTATAGAGATAAGGTAGCAAATTTTAGATAATTTGGGAATGTTATTGGGAAATCTCAAACATGGTTTCCACATAGTTGCTATTGTCTAATGACAATTGATGTGAAATAGGAATAGTTTGAGGAAGTTATGCACGTGTCAAAAAAATATCCGAATCCCCAAGCGAGAAGCTATAGACTATCGCTTATACATTTTTAGTATTTTATCAACTGTAACTAAAGTTTTATTTACGATTTTTTCTTAGAGCTCGAGGTGGCTGCAAAAGCGGAACTGGTAAAGCGGGAGGCTCGAACGCTCTTTACGGTAGCGCGGCCCTCGACTCCCGAGTCCTATGGGCGGCCCTCACTCCCAGAGGAACCCGGCTCTTCGTCGCTGATACCTACCCGCACGACGAGACCGAAGACCATCACTACGAGTGCGTCGAGCCCCCGCTTTACAAGCTGGGGCCTCCCGAGGATTTGGGGATCACCCGCCACTACAACGTCGAATACGAAGACCCGGCGCCGCTGATCGAGAGCTACTCGGACAGAACGGAGGAGTACTTTCGGAACGGGATGGAGACGCTGCGCAGGGGAGTTCGGCCGTTGGTGTCTTCGCCGACGAGGATTGAACGCCCCAACCTGCCGCCTCTCAATCTCCAGCCGCGGACGCTCCGCCGAGCGCCACATTCCCGCCGGGTCAGCGACGCCAATAACCCGGAGAAGGCGGCCATCTGAACCGAGGGTGGCGCGGTATTTTCCGTCGCCGATACAACCGACATGGACCGCGAGTGGCCAGTAGCCGATACCAACGTCAACCGACTCGTTTGAGGACCATTAGTAATCACTTGCTCCGAGACTACACACTTCAAATCCGTTCTCAGATCAACTGCATGCTTTCTGTCGTTTATGCAATGGAGTTTTTAGTTCAGATGTAGTAAACTTAAGAAATAGAAGCATAAAAAGATACCTGTCGATACATACGTAAATATATGTCTATGCCACAGAGTAATGTTACATGTAATAACATTTTCAAAACAATTGATATACTCAATGTAGTCACAAATTATTACAAATATGATACCCACTTTATTATTGAGTTGCAATTGTTGATTTGAATTCATAATCTTTAGAAATATTTCGCACTAATGTCTGTAATTTTCACTAAATAAACCCCCGGTTATTCAGGTAAGTGTAGGTAAAATTTGAATATATTTGTATGATTATAAATAGCTATTTAATTTAATTTTGATTGAACAAATGATTAGACGACATCAATCTATATTAAACCTACGTGTATTCCAATTAGAGCAATATTTGCATACCAACAGTGTATGCACCTACCTACCAATATGTTACGTAATTTTCTTCTTCAATTCTGCAACTTTTTGTGCTGATTCGAACACATCTCTTTATAAAATATTAGCACTAAATATTATTTTTATTCATGAAAAATTCTAAACGAAGATTATTTATATAAATTGTTTTATAATTTTTAAAAGCTACTTAAAATTTTATTTAATCAGTTATTCCTTTTGTGTAAGAAAGGTATATGTTCGAGTTAGTAATACAACACAAATGTCACCGATGTGTTCCGCGGCGCCAGTTGTAGAACACATATTTATAAGAGAGTTTCCATTGGAAACATGTACATTACTATTTTGTAAATAATGTAAGAATTTTTCCGTTGTGTGCAATATAAAGGCTTCGAAGGCTTGTAACCTAGTCAGTAATTTATAAATCTCACAAAATACTAGCACTTCGTCAGAAAAATATTTCAAATAATAAGTAGGTGTACTTTTAAGAAGTTTAGTCATAAATTTTATTCTGAAATTTGAAATGGATTGTTATTTTCTGAAATAGTTGGTGCAAACCTTAATTTTACTTATTCTTTACATATTTTATAAGTAATTTTATACTAATTAATAAATAAATTTAATGTTTTATTTATTGTGACTAATTTTTGTATTATTTTTTGTACCTGTTCAGTATCCTTTTACTACCCTCTCAGATGTCGGATCAAAAACATGTCTAACCCTTGTGTGTCGAGGACGCGGCGCGTCCGCGCGACAGACACGTCTGTCAGATTTCCTATGTTTAGGAAATATAGGGTTTTGGCCTGTAATATAATAAAATAAGCTAAATTTTTTTTTTATATAAAATTAGAAAGGTTGTTATAAAGATAATAAAAATTTAAGGTACCTTGAAGACCTTTTAGTCAAAGAAAACGGCTTCCATATCTTGTGTACTAAGTATTGGAACTTTTATTTACAATTAATAAAAAAACCATTTAGTTTATGGAACCTATGTTTATTTTGTAAGATTCCTACCCCTAAAGCAATTCTAAAACCAACGAAACATTAGTAGATTCCAATACAACATTTTTATGAGTATCACTCCAATGGAGCCCATTCGACTAGAAGTTCAAGTGGCCCTGAAACTTATCCGTAATATACAAAAAACATGAAATAAAGTTAAATAACGATGTAAATCCTTTGGAAATCGCATATTAGACAAGAAAATTAATCAATACTTACATTTTTTTAGCTTAATGAACACAATTAATCTTCCAAACACTTTATTCAACTTGAAAAACGAACGCGGAATGCTCTGTAAAAACTATAGTTTTTATCACTTGTTTATAGTTTAGTGCTCTGTGCAGGCACAGGAAGTAGTGTTGCCAATTCAAATTTAGAATATGTACTACGATATTCTGAACAGAATTAAAACAAAGACCTCTTATAAGGGCAATAAAAGTTCAAATGAAAAAAGGATATCGCAGCGGTCGCGGGACGACCACTCGACAGATATGAGTAAGACAGGCCAGTCGCCGCGCGTCCGCCCGACATACGAGTGGCTACCTATATTTTTTAGCAGCAACACACCACAGTGTAGTCACCAACACGTCTACAAGAAGAAAGCGATGGACTTGCTAAATATTTATAATATAAGATCAGTAACGGCCTAACTACAAGGCCGTTGCGATTTTTTTTTTGGTTTATAAAGCGCTATAAAGCTTAGTTTTCCAAGACCAAGCTCCCAGAAATTCTTAAGTCATCTGAAAGACCCCGACATAGGTTTTTATTGAATGAACGACATAACACTTTCAGGTAGTGGCATTAAGCACATCCATTAATTTAGTTGCATGAAACTTATAGTACTTACATAATAAATCTAGTAATGAATTAAATAATAAAATAAAGCTATTAAGATTGTATTCCTGTCTAGTTTGAAATAATACATTAACAGTGTTTGCTTATCAGTAATGGCTCGGTTAAATACATGTTATAATTATAATCATTTTAGTTTATTTTAAATCTATGGTCAGTGCGGTGCTATTGACATTTTATACAGTCTTTGTGATAGTGATAGTTGTCAACATCAAATTGTCATTTGACAATTGACAAGCATAGCCTACGTCGATTGGACGTTGAATTATCGGTCGAGAAACAAAATAAATATAAATCCAACCACAAACTACATGAAGTAAATTAGGTTTTGCGACAAGACCAAACATGTGCTTTTTTATTGTTTAAGTGAATATTGCTAAGCTTAAAAGACTAATTTATTTCTAAAGCGGCCTCCTGTAACGCAAAAATGACGGACGAAGTTATAAAACATTCAGTGCACACTCTTGTGTTTAGATCTTTAAAACGATCGCATGATATGTTCCTCTCTAACCAGGGCCTTTTACCACCAATAGATGAAAAAGCGTAAGTAACCCCCTTAGAGTTCACAAAATAGTTCCAAGTGAATTTTCCAAAAACTTTTTAACTTCTATTCTGTTAATATTGAAGTTAGTTACTAAACTATTCCTATCTTTAAGTGTAGTAATAATGCTAGATAATGTAACTGAAATGGCCTAATTGTGAAAGAAGAAGAAGAAATGTTAATAACTGAATAACTGTTTAAAGGAACTGTTAACAGCCCTTGGTAAAAATAACTAGTCTGAAAAATATGTTACCACTACTACTAGACTACTCCAGTGACTGTTATTTAAAATACATCTAAAATACTTGTTTCAGTGAAAAAATATTACGCACAGTAAAGGCGCGAGACAGCTATGGCCAGGTGATGTCTACTGTGCAGAAGGCGCAGGCTGTTAAACAACAAGAAGCTCTCAGCCGACCTGATACTCCTCTTGATACAGGTAAATTATTGACATTCAGTTCTAATCATTTACTTTAAAAATCTCCTGTGGAAAAATTCAACTACACAATAATTCATATCAATAATTTTTAAGTATACATTTATTGTGTACTTAAGTATAGAGTAGTTTTAGGTTTTTTATATGTGTGATATGTCTGGCTATGATAATTGGTTAATTATTTGGTACACAATTATGATAATTTTAGACATTTTATAGTTAATTATTTTCTCATTACTACTTTAGATTGACCGGAGAAGTAGTGAATAGGCACTAAGCTCTTTTCAAAATTTTAACTTTTATGATGTTGCAAAAAGAAATAAATCAATTCTTTTTGTTTCAAATTATTAGAACTCTGCCTAGATATAATTTGTAAGATTGACTGCAAATTTTAATTCATAACTAGCTGAAAACCCAACTTGTGGCACAATGGTCACCGTGCTGGACTGCTGTGGGAAGAGTCCCAGGTTTGATTCCCAAAGAGGCTGAAATAGAAATGATGAGTTCAAATTTCTGTTCTTGGTCTGGCTGTGTCCTTGTCTTTTTGTATTGTCCATGACATCTACCTCACAGGGAATTCTATTGAGCTATTGGTGTGTATCATTATTTACAAATACCCACCCTGCCTTGGAATCAAAGCATAGACTGTCAATACATACATTACACCTTTTTAATATAGTATTTGTTGTTTTTGACAGACATAGCCGAGTCCGCTGCGATAGCCTCCGACGGAGCTATGCTGCCGTACCCGTCGCCAGGTGGCGCGGGCGCAGCACCGCCGCAAACTGCGGTGGCGCTGCCCCGCAAGTCTCCCGCCATGCCCAAGCCGAAGTGGCACGCGCCGTGGAAGCTGTTCCGCGTCATATCCGGCCATCTCGGCTGGGTCAGATGTGTCACTGTTGAACCGGGGAACGAGTGGTTTGCTACAGGTTAGTTCTCATTGACCTATAACTACTAGTAACCCCATAATTAGTAACCTTTTTCGTTCATTTAAATCTTTTTCAGGTGTATGTTAAACCCTTCTAGTCTAGTTAATAGTGAATTTGCCTGCAAAGTGAAGGGTCTCAAGTTCTACCCTGGTCAGGGCAGATATTTATGAATTAAAAAATGTTTGTTTTTGGGTCATGGATGTTATTGATCTGTAATTTATATTCTCCATGTCACCCTTAACACAGAGAATTGTGTTTATTGTATCTTATACTGTGTTATAGTGCACAATTTACAAGTAAGTTGAAATGTAATAATATTATCAAATTGGTTAAACTGCTTCTTACAAACAATTCAATAATTCTAAGTTACATATTCTATACCTTGTATGACGAACGTTGATTACAAACGATGAAAATGATTATAATGTTTTCATTAATATCTTTTCATATTACCATGGCAGGTGCTGCCGACAGAGTTATAAAGATATGGGACTTGGCGAGCGGCAAGCTGAAGGTGTCGCTCACTGGACACGTTAGTACTGTAAGAGGTGAGTGGGGGCTTGTATACAAAATACCAGTAAATAAAACACCGACACTAATTAATTTATTAAATTAACATCGCTAAATAACTTTCCCTTTTTCTTTTCTAAGTTGGTTGACATTGCTTCAGTGATGCCTTGATGCTTTTAAGTCCGTGGGCAATGATGACTATAGTGTCCTGTGTCGAATGGTATTCGCCAGAGAAACACCTAGGGCTGCACTTCACTATCACTGGCTCACCACTACACCAACACGAGCGCGGGCACACGTCTTACCCGTACCGAGTTCTCTACTTGACTGATGGTTGACAGTTACCCCTCTGTCCATGTACATGAGACAACGTTTAGTATCTACTAAATAGATACAAACACAACAGTGACCAACTACAGTCATTTGGCTTGTTTGCTCTTTGACAGCTAGATACATAAAAAAATGGCTCCACTGCAGTTTTATTGTGGCAGTAGATGTGATTGTTACAATAGTAATAATAATGATTTTAAACTATTTTCATCGCGGACACTCAACATTTTAATTATTGCGGGTACTCACGATCTCTGTATTCTTTTTATTCTTTTACCGATATTTCGACCCAGTTACATGGATCGTGGTCACGGCGAGTCTCGCCTTCTAAAATCGCTATCGGTAAAAGAATAAAAAGAATACAGAGATCGTGAGTACGCGCTATAATTAAAAAATAATAATGTAATATTACAAAAAAAAAATGTAATTTTAATTATAATATGTATGTATTATTTATGTACTATACAATGTTTTCAGGGCTGGAGGTGTCAGCGAGGCACCCATACTTGTTCAGCTGCGGAGAAGACAGGCAGGTCAAATGTTGGGACTTGGAGTACAATAAGGTAACTAATTGCATAACAGTAACGTAACCTCCCGTAGACATCTCAAACACGTAATACGTCACCGATGCAATGCCAGCTCTCCAGTCTTCAATACAAAACGAATTTAACAAGCAAAAGACGGGTATTTATAATAACGCGACACACTCATAGCTACACACTAGCATTCTCTGTGTCGTAGGTGCCATAGACGAGACATAATAATGACTAGCTCATTAAAATTTTTATAGTTTAAAGTTTCCGTGCTACGTAGGGCACGTTAAGCGGTCAGTCCATGTTTGAGGCTTTCGGATTCGGATCACTAACGGAGTATGTTTTAGGTCTTATCTACGATAAGAAGACCCGCACCTACTGGCCATGAATGAGTTGAAGTTCGAATTTCTGTCTCATCGGGAATCGAACTCGGAACCTTTCGAACGGCAGTAAAAAATGACTATTATGCAACAGGGATCTTTCAAATTATACAACTAGTAGACTTAGCGAGCTTTTGTTCCGCTTTTGTAGCATTTCTTATGAATGCTCAGCTCCTATTCGTCGTAGCGTTACGTTACATAGCCTATAGTCTGCCTCGGTAAACCGACAACACAACTGATTTTTGAATTCGAAACAATTGTTACAGTGAAACAGAGGCAATTGAGACTAAACAATACTATTTATTAAATACAACAATTTACAAATTATGATGACACAATAATGTGGAAGGGAGTCTATATGTCAAACCGATATGATACAGGTCATGTATCGTTATTGTGTGTATTTATGTATGAGGCCATATATTCATCAACAATTACCTGAAATAAGTGCGTCAAACTTTTCAGTTTTATAATATTAGTATAGGCAAGTAGTTATCTATCTAAATACAAACTCAAAGATGACCTACTGACTGACATAGTGATTTATCAACGCAAAGCCTAAACCACTGGACGGATCGGGCTGACATTTGGCATGCAGGTAGATGTTACGACGTAGACATCCGCTAAGAAAGGATTTTGATCAATTCTACCCGCAAGGGGATAAAATAGGGTATGTTATTAACGCCAGCGAAGCCGCGTGCAAAAGCTAGTGTACCTATAAAGTTGAAATGGTTGGTGTGTGTTCAGGTGATCCGTCACTACCACGGGCACCTGTCGGCGGTGTACACGCTGGCGCTGCACCCCACCATCGACGTGCTGGTGACGGCGGGCCGCGACGGCACGGCGCGCGTCTGGGACATGCGCACCAAGGCCAACGTGCACACGCTCACCGGACACACCGACACCGTCGCCTCGCTCGCCTGCCAGTCCGCCGAGCCCCAGGTCACTTACACTCTTACACTTACCGTCTTATTACAAAATAAGGTCTAAACCACGATTATCGAGTTTAGGTTTATCTTTCATACTATACTTTAAGCCAACGTTTATTTTAGTAGGGGATAATAGAAGTTTAAACCGGTACTTTGTTAGTCCACGTTTTGTAATAAGGCCGTTACACTTTACCTATATTGAAGTGATAACTTTTTTACCATCGTTGTGATTTGAAAATCGATGAAACGAAAAAGCGACAGTAAAATAGTATCTTCAGTTATTGTAGATGGCGTTAGTAAAAAGTACGTTCACCGATTTGTAGATGGCGCTTTACTGAATTGTAAATGGTTATTTCTCAGGTATTCATAGATGGCGCTATATCGACAATGTTTACATGTGTGCAATTACCACGCGATAGAAGTAAAACCTTTAAAATTGGCAAATATACAGTACTGTATAGTAATATCCTGGACTTACGCGATAGGTGGAAGATACGCGTAAGTCGAGGCCCGATTTAAATATAAATACAAATAAAATGTGTGTAAACGGGACTCATAGGATGCCTTTTTCGTCATCTTCATAATTGTCTTTCTTCGCCAGCAATTCTTGGACGTCATCACCATCCACTTCAATTTAATTATTTGGCAATATCGGTATCATTGGACACTTCCTCCAGCAAATGATTAACTTTCTATTGTACATACATAATGATGGAAGTATAAGAGATGTTACATTGAGCTTTTTAGCTTACTTACCTTTGTAAGCACTGCTGGAACAGGATCGCCCTCAGCGTAGGCCGTGGCAGCGAGCCACAGCCACTGATTTTCAGTGCTTACCTGTTCGTCGCGTAGTTCGGACACACATTTTAGTTGGTCTAATAGAAGTTTGAACCGGTACTGTAGTTAGTCCACGTTTCGTGATAAGGCCGTAAATTTCAGATCATAACCGGGTCGCACGACTCGACGATCCGTCTGTGGGACCTGGCGGCGGGCAAGTCGTCGTGCACGCTCACCAACCACAAGAAGTCGGTGCGGTCGATCGTGGTGCACCCCGCGCTCTACACCTTCGCCTCCGCCTCGCCCGACAACATCAAGCAGTGGCGCTGCCCCGACGGCCGCTTCATCCAGAACGTGTCGGGCCACAACGCGATCGTCAACTGCATGGCGGTCAACCAGGACGGCGTGCTGGTAAGCGGCGGGGACAACGGGACCATGTATTGCTGGGATTGGCGCACCGGGTACAACTTCCAGAGGCTGCAGGTGATTATTATTATTTAAAAACTATTTTGATAACCGTAAAAATGGTTAGTCTTCAACCCATTAACGGCCCACTGAGCACTAATACGGATTGGTGGAAGGGTTAGTGGCCAACCCAAATGTCAGATGTTTTTAAACCGCCCGAAGGCCGACGTGGCTTGACGACTGCTATGTTTATAGCGATCTGGACCGACGGCTTAACGTGACCTCCGAAGCACGGAAACGCTCAAGAAATGTTTACCACTAGCGGTCACCCATCCAGGTACCGACCGCCCGCAGTTGGTTAACTCTGTCGATCGCAAAGGATCGACGCGAGCCGCCGAACTATGAGCTCTTCCGTGTTACTAATTAAATAGAAAGTAACTTTTGCTAAAGGAAGATGTCTGTTGGCGAGATGAGAGCCTGGGGAGCGGCCGAACTCCGACTGTTAATGTTTGGAACTTATATATACCAAGTGTTGTAGAAATCTTCCACAGCGTGATCTTGTGTGACGTTGTCGTGTGAAGTGTGGTCCGGTCGTCACAAATTTATAAATACAAAAAAGGAAGAGGTTCTCAATTCGTCTATATTTTTGTGTACTATATCGATTTTGATGATCCTTTCGAAACGTGATGTTTGCCATGTGGTCAGATGCAACTCCAATAAATGACTGACCTTGTCTGTGTGTCTGTAGTCGGCAGTGCAGCCGGGCTCGATGGACTCGGAGGCGGGGCTGTTCGCGATGACGTTCGACCGGTCGGGGTCGCGGCTGCTGACGGCGGAGGCCGACAAGACCATCAAGATCTACCGCGAGGACGAGGCCGCCAGCGAGGACACGCACCCCGTCAACTGGCGCCCCGAGATACTCAAGCGGAGGAAGTTTTAGATCGCAATATATCTTTTATATCCAACTACCTTCATTTTTATTTAACTAACCAACTACCCTCGCTTTTCTAGATTCTTAGAGAATGGTATGAGTTTAAGCTCAACGTGGTCACGTGATCAGCCGTGACCACGACTGGTCGAATATCGGTGTACAATATACATATCGTGAGTGTAATTTATTTTATTGAAATAAACGTAAGTCAAGCTTGATTTATGTATGTAGTCAATTGGTGTAGCAATTACAGGTATTAGCAGGAACGAACGTATAGACATTTTAAATTTCATTGATTAAAAATCTATTGGACCTAATGCGTTGTAATCAAAGAGTCGACCGCCAGACCTTCGACATTTTATAAAATCTAAACGTCTCTCGTAATACGTCACTTCTCATTGCTTCAATTCTTCTTTTTTCTTTCTGAATTATACAATTTACGGAGGAAAAAAAAGAAAATGGATGACGAAATTTCTAATATTATTGTGCAAATATAGAAAACCTGAGCTTTATACTCTTAACGAATTTGAGATACTATTTTTATATCTTTACCACCTGTCTGGCCAAAGCACTATAATCCAAACTTCATACTCTGATCGTTGTTATCTGTGTTGGGGACATACATTCACAGTGAAACATTCAGCTTTTATAAAATAAAGGTCTGGCGGGCTCCTGCGATCTAATAAATTCTGTCAAAAATCTTCCATGTATAGACGATTAGTTAGATAAATATTCATACTTATATGATCAGCATACTTAATTGTTACATAACTTTCTATTAGGAATTCACCTCTTCACCTTCGGTAGGATTAATAAAAAAAAAATGTACACAATTTTGTTTATTTATTTTATTAATAAATCATAAAATAATATATGACACACAATTAGTATTTCTCATGGTGCAATTTCAACACGGAATGTACAAATCCAAAAGCGTTGTGACGCCAATTTATTCAGTACCAATGGGCCAGCGTGGTGCAAACAATCTCAGATCGATATTAAAGTAAATTTGTATAAAATAATAAGTAAATAAATTTTACTTTTTGTTACATAATTATATCATTTGAAATTAAAAATATAAAATAACGTTAAAATGATACACAGAAACCTTCAAAAGGATAATGTTCATATTAGATAAATATTTTTCATGTCTTTATAAATCATAACTACAATTTATAAGATAGTAATTGTTAGAACAATTGCAGCGTTGATATTCAAGTAAGACTATTTTTATGTAAAAATATCGGTTTTAAGTTATTGATGTATTTCGCCAATCTTCAAATTAACCGTCAATTCTGACATCGCTATCGTTTTTCTCATGTTTAATTCAAGCCAAGAATCATTGGATATCAAGGCTCTGCGCTTCCACCGATACTGTTCCTCATTCAAAGTGGAGGTAAAAATTGATTACAACAAAATAAATTTCTAAAATTTCAATAAAAAACAAAGATATGAAAATATGGACCATTTAAAAGTAAACGAGAAAAGGCTCCCAACATAGTCAAACCTCACAACATAATCAGGAAATATTTCGATTAAGTGCGGTTTGGTTAAGCTTACATACTGCAATTAAAACATTTTTCAGCTTTTCCTTAGATATTTTTCTGAACTTCAGAACAGACATATCAGCAATCTTTAAATAAATGCTAGTTTCAGATATAAACGTTACCTGTGTGTCTTGTTCCATTCACAGTGTAATAAAATATCAAAAAATATGGTAAAGTTGTCAGAGTTGACGGTAAATTTTAATCTCATGTCTACGGCACGA
This sequence comes from Carystus phorcus, assembly GCA_018248895.1. Classification (NCBI taxonomy): domain Eukaryota; kingdom Metazoa; phylum Arthropoda; class Insecta; order Lepidoptera; family Hesperiidae; genus Carystus; species Carystus phorcus. The sequence goes on from DWJN01002445.1 coordinate 13,516, forward strand.
AAGCTACGAAGATTATGTACGTAGTTTTAGAACATATTTATATGCTTTAATTTAAGCAAATCGCGGAAGATGTCGAAAACTATCTATAAAAAAGATTAAATACTTCAATAAGTCTACAAAATGGCCAAGTCGCAAAAGTACTTCTGAAACATTCAACTCCTGCGTCGAAACATTGTCACTTTTCTCATTCACTGACACAATTATTTTATTATTTGTCTCACAAATGATATGTCTTGTTAAATGACTATTTAGTTTCTATCAATCATCCAATTTTATGAAATATTCGACCATCTCACAAATAAAACTCAATAAATTTGATAGTAATTGCTATTAATGTACTGTAGAACAAAGTTTCTACTCAAAAATAGTTTAATTTTAAGCATACACGTATGGATTACTAATACCATTCCGACCACGATCAGCCGTCTTTCATAAAATAGATTAGTGAATCACCATATTTCATCAAATATAATACTTTGTTTGTAAAGTTTAGTAATATTGTATTAAATCGAAATAACTAAATCTGCATTAGCAGAGCCTAGTATAGCGCTGCTAATAGGTTGAGGTAAAATTGCATAGTTTCATGATTTAGCAAATTGTGACTTAGCAACTTTGTAACAAAGAACCATGTTCTACGTCTAATCAAGTAAAAAAATATATTTTCCAATAATAATTTTAGCTACAACTAACAAGTTTAAACTATATAAAAATAAAAGTAATAGCAGTCTTTTATATACGAAATCATAGAAGCGAAACTAATTTAGTATATTAAACGCCCCGTGATACAAGCATAATTAATACGCGGTGCAAGTTACGCTGGTTCTGATGGATCATATCTCGTCGTCCAGGTCAAACTGCTCCTCGGGGAAGTCTCCCACGGTCACGTACATCGGTTTAACGAATCCCCCGTACTTGGGCGGGCACGTGAAGTACCGCTTACCGTTCACGCTGCGTATAAATAATGGACAATGTTAATACCACGTGTATACTTGAGCTGTAGTCTTGTGAGGTGTATGGTATGTTACAGTCTCAAAGTTTAAGTATTTATTTAGTTTTAACTTTGTACACGAATGTGGATTCTGATGACGTCCAAGAATTGCTGGCGAAGAAAGATGATTATGGAAATGAAGAAGAAGGTATGCTACGAGTCCCGTTTACACAAACTTTATTTATTTTTATATGCAAAGTAGGACCTCGACTTAAGCGGCTATCTCTTGGCCCCACCTATCGCGTAAGTCCGGGGTATTAGTATTACTGTATTTAAAAAAGAAAAGTGGTGTGCTACTTGTTTATGTGAGTCAACAATCACGATGCAATATTTATAGGCAACACCTCCAACTCACACATTCCGTTGTACATTAATAGTAATCAAATTACACGCCTACAAGTCGGTGACGAGCTTTTATTCCACATCATTCGCCATCAAAGTCCTTCAACACCAAAACGACACAGTAGCAATGTATAAACTCACGATCCGTCGTTTTTCCCGCGCGGCTCGTCGTACTGCACGCCGATCCAGAGGCCGCGCGCGCCCTCCAGCGGCCCGTTGTAGCGTACGGCGGCGCGCCGCGGCGGCTGCGACGGCACGCGCACCTCGCACCGGGCGCCCACCAGCACCGCCTCCGCTAACCTTAAACAAAACAAAACAACATGGAATATGACTAATGATAATATTATATATGTAAAGGCTAATAGCCGAAGTACGGCTACACCTCGTTTTAGCCGGCTACAACTAGG
>DWJN01002446.1:0-15248 GCA_018248895.1 Carystus phorcus
CATGATTTTTGAGTAACTTTCATCGTTTACTCAGCGCACGCATGGAAAGCTCAAAATTTTGCCGTTTTCGCAATATTATTTATTACTGCTTCTCTCCTATTCATCTTAGCGTGATGTTCTATAGCCTATAGCCTCCCTCTATAAATGGACTATATTATACTTAAAGAATTTTTCAAATCGGTCCACTAGTTTCTGAGATTAGCCCGTTCAAACAATCAAACAAACTCTTCAGCTTTATATAATTATTAGTATGTATATCAGTATAAGATAGCCTTCCTCGGTAAAACTAGTGGTTCTTAAGATTATTGCGTTCAAACTTTTAAACTCGTCCGCGTTGTCGTTTGTCCGCGATGGACTCTTAAACTACTTAACTGATTTGGATCAAATTTTGCTCATCGTGTGCAGTTTGATCCAACTTATAATAGCTTGCATCTCAATTTATAGTCGCAATATTATTTTATTACAAATTATTTGCTTAATATCTACAAAGGATTAGTTCCATAAGATTCTAAAAGATGGCGATGTAAGGTAAATAGTCCGCTTAATTGAATAGGTATATAAACTTTGGTTACACTTACAGCAACGCGTGGCCGGGTCTGCTAGTATATATATATATTTCACACCCTCTGAAATATAATCAATAGTGCCCCAAATGCAAATTGCTATAATACGAGACGAACGACTGGATAGAATACGAAATTGCGACCGGTGGTATAGGTAAATATTACTAGAATTACCAAACGTAAATATTTACGTTAGAATTACGTTTGGTAATTCTAGTAATATTTACCTATATTATTTGCCGACAGTTACTTATTATGCGTTGTTTCTAATTGTTTTATTACCCTCTGACCTGTTTATCGATGAACTATTTTTTATCCACATAAATCATTCCCCGCAGGTTCAATCAATTAGTTTGTACGACCTGAATTTATCTTGTAGACCATTTTCCTCGGTCCGTGTCGAATTCCGTTCGCAGCTAGTGTGGAAGGAAATATTTCTCGTCGCACCTGCCGGCTCGCGTTAACTACCTCCCTCTATGCCCTCGAGTCAACATTTATTTTTCTACGCCACTGACACGTTCCGTTTATTTTACAACTCTTTTATTTATTTGCGAACACTGTTGACAACGTTAAGCTCACCCTTTTGCGACTTTTTGAAAACCCAAAAGGATCATCACGGGCACTCGACTGTCCTAAATAGAACCGTTATATTGTTGTATTTATATTACGTTGCTCTTTACCCAAAGGGGTATTCAAGAATTGTCATCTTCGTGTTAACGTATATACGTAACTGTATATTGTTGCTGTATATTCGGTTTGGTTTGTGTATTCTGTATGTTGTGTCCGTTCTAAAATTATATCGCACAGTAACATAAATATATGTAGAACTGAGTGTTATCTACATTGGCTACAGTAAATTAATACTTAATGTATTAAAAACGAGAACAATTATATACGTAACCGGTGAGAATTGATTTAATGCAAATGATTCTTTAAAAAAATATTTTGTAAAATCAATATATTGAAATTTCTGATACTCATGGATAAAATTAATAATTGTAATACGAATATGTTACTAGAGATTTATCCGACCAATTAGTAAATTTTTATTCGTTTTTAATAATTACACCATAGGCATCTTTTTGGCTACTACTCCGATTCTGTCTTTTACGAGCTACATATCTTTTCAATCAATCAATAAATGATTTTAAATTTGAATAGCAATATTAAATTATGAGGAGAGATTTGTATGATACTCGCTCGGTATAACAAATTTATAATTTGCGAGGGTGGTAAGGCGTGCCATTTGACCTGCCGTTACGTCGACATGATAATGATAAATGATGTCTGTTTGGTTCCATCAAAATATTTATTCAAGTCCACCCTCCGCCCGCGCGGTCTACCCGCTATTATAGCGGTGCCATACAAAACGAAATTGGATTTGCATTGTCCGACTCGTAGTAGAAACACTGAATGTTTATCCCGCCTTTTTATTTAATTTTTGTGAGTAAAATGTTGAAACAGACTGATGTAGCCCATTTGCTTGATGAACAAGCGAATCCAAGTTCGAATAATATCCAAAGCAAATGTATGAGTTTATTCAGATTACTCTCGGGTTTTTGTTCCATTCGAGATGTCAATTATACTGTCAGAAATGCAATTGTGGGGGTAGTTTAACATTTACACACTTCATTCAAGTTTAATTAAACTATCTTTATTGCACAAATAACAGTCAGCACATACATATGTACATATATTTGCACATACATGTAGTGGCTATACGTATGCTTAATGACTATGTGTTATTACCTACATAATTATGTAGCTATAAAAAAGGAAACAAAAACAGTTCAAAACCATTTTTTCCTTTGTCAACCCTTATTAAATTTTTTTATAGTGTAGTGTTATCTATAAGATAAATATATATATTTTTTTATTTCAATATTTCTACCTGACTGTTTAATATTGTATGTACGCGGGTACGTAGAAAAATATGCGGTCTCCGATGATAATTATACACTAAACTAAAGGACGAAAGTAACAAAAGATATTTAAAAATTGTAAATTCATGTTTTCCTCAAAGTTAAGGGACTATTCTAAGGTGTAATTTCGATCGCTGGCAAAACTCATATATATAAATATCATACTTTAACATACACAACACAACTGAATCCAGCGCGTTCTTCAACTTGAAGAGCCAAATAGAGAGTGGAAAATATGGTTTCAGCTATTCGATTACAAAGTGTATCTAACTATCGAAGATTAAAATATTCCTGCTGCTTACTAATATTATAAATGCGATAATTTGAGAGAATGGATGGGGATATCTGTAGGTATGTATACTATTAAAAACGGGCGCATATTCAATAATGTTAAACATTATTTCAATGTTATTTTGATCCTCCAAAGAATATAGTCTTCTGACGAGGGAAATCCTAAAATATTAATGATAAAAAGTAGTGTATTGAAAATATTCCGGGTTATATTATACCTGTCGTTCTTCCTGAATCAATGACATTAAATAATTTAAAGCCATGATGAAATTAACCTTTTCGGTTTGTAATACAATTGTCATGGAATAAACAAGAACGATTTAAACATAGTGTGTGTTAAATATATAAGATAAAGTGTTTTCTGGTGTTGTAGGGACTTTCTCTTATGTTTTAAATTTAGGTATTCATCGCTATAATGTAGAAGAAAAGAAAACAAAAGTGTGTTAGGTTAAGGGAAAGCTCCTCAACCTTTGTTACCCGTTCACTCAACAATAAAATAACAATTTGTTGATCGCTTCTGCGATACTCCGTTATAATGGACAGCGAACAAGGCGCTCCCTACGGGGCTATATACATTATTATTGGATATCGTTTACAAGCGGACCATATTTGTTAGCGGTTCACTCCATTGAACAAACGTTTTAGCCCCGTGAAAGTGAGTCAACTCGCCAGATACTCAAGAGCTGTCTTTGTAAAAAGAAACGGGAAAAACTGTCTGCTTCGTCGAGTAAATGGCGGTGGTCCATTAGGGACGGGGTCGTGGATAAGATTTTCCGAACAAATCGAATCAGGAGGGGAAAGGCCCATTATGCAGATTTTCCATTAACGAAAAACTTGCTTTCAGCCTGTGTTCGTACTCTGATAGCGCTGTCAACCTCAAGCTTAGGGCGACACGACGCGACGGCAGCTAAATCTCGATCGAGCTTGACTAACGACATTGTGATATTTATTTCCACCAGATGTATCTTCAGACTATTATCGTTCTGGGTGAAAACGGTCTCTTTTTTTAATATCTAATGTCTTCAAAGCGGATCTGGTCACATCGTTTGCTTTTCGGATACGTGCCCGAATTTACTTAGATTAATTTAAAATTGAATCATGAATAAAAAAGAAATAATCGCAGCACTCTTATCAACTTTATTCAAGTTAAGGAGTCTGTAAAACGTCTCTTTATAATCGATGTCGCTTGTTCCTTCGTCCGATAAGTCTTTCAACTTCTCATTCTTATCTTCGTGAATTCTAATTTTACGGATTGCTTGACTCGTTTTACTTTTGAAATATACTTGTAATTATAATAAATGTAGTCTCGGACTCAAATCGCCTCGTACGATTGGTATTGTAATGTAAAATAAATTCAAATCCAAAACTCTAAATAGAATAATATAGAGTAAATAATCAAATGTAATAATTGTTTTAAAATCTACTTTAACGATTTAAAAGGTGTTGTTACTTTTTAAAGTGTGATATTGTGAGACTGCCAGTCTAGTAAACAAAAACTGCAAGTAAAAGATTGGAACCCGCGTCTAAACTCAAAATTAACATATTATAATAAAAGGACATAGAGTCAGCCTCATCCCTAACAGTTTTACTATAATACATATATTTGTGTATGAACAGTATGTTGTAAAGTAAACGGCAAAGTCACATAGGCGCACGCTGGGCACATTGCAATCGATCAACGACAGGGGCTCAATTTAACGCTTCGAGTAGACGCGGATTGGCGTATTCTGCAGCCATTGTACCGTCACAGTTAAGTTTAGATACAGTGGCTCTTTGCATCCTTCCATTTTCTGTTTGTCATTTCAGATCCATTAGTCCATTAGCATAGACAGACCATTTACCAAAGTTTATTACAATCGGACGTGTGTGCTAGAGTAGGATTTATCTGTTAGATACTTCACTGTAATTGTACAATTGTGACGTCCCTATATTATCTATATTTATCTTTTCATAAGTACTGCGAAACGCTTGAAGAGAAAAACAGGTGACCGATTTTTTTTTATGTTTTTGATGTCGTCACAGTTGTTGAAGGCTGCAGGGTATACGAGGGCGAAATCAAAAGAATGGTTTTTCTTATGCTATGTGTCAATTGAAATGCTTATCACATCTGATTTACTAGACTATAATCGTCAATAAATCTCTTTATTTGCGACACTACAACTATAAACATATTAAAATAATTAATTCTGCAGAAATTCATAGACTTAATCAGCGCTTGAAATAAACCATATCAGTTACATTTTGTAAATAAAACGAAGAAGACACTCAAACAATACAATAATAATATTATTATAATATATGCAGCAAGATGTAATGGAAATATTGGTCTGGACTATTGGATCAACACGTGGACGACAATGGTCTTAAAAACAAATAAAGCTCCTTTTATGACTTATCCAATTTCATACGCACGCGGTTTTGTCGTTGACAGCAGATGTAAAATTTTCAGTATTATCTGATTATAATTTGGTCAGCAACAATATACATACTATACATATTTTGTATTGTCGATTTAAGTAAGAGTACTTAACGATAAGTAACCTGAAGCTAAAAGAAATGGCCGGGGGGTGAAGTAGGTAAACATGGAGAACACTTCAATCTATTAACGTCTCAGGTTCGATTGACTGCGTCAAACGGACAGTGGCCGCGGGTGGGGGTGTTTGGCGACCTCATAGCCAGAGTGTGGTCTATGTTACCAAGTTTCTTGAATTTTACGAGATTTACCGTTTTTCAGCTAAAATTTATGATGCTATTTGGGGATATTTAAAAAATCAATGTTATTTATCTGTTTATTAATACGTAAGCAGAAAAAATTGTATTTTAAGATTAATGAGGGCCAGAAGAAGTGTGTAATTTGGCGCAGTTAAAGTTTATTTGTAGTCGTAAATTGCAATTGTAACTTTATTTAAATGTTTGTTATAATGTTTATAATAAACAATTTAATTGATTTTTATATTTTCTGGTTATTTATATTTGCTGTTCTCGTATTTTAACATAAACTTTTAAATTTAAAAAAGAAGCTTAGTTATAACCTGCCGCATATCGATAGAGCCGAATGGTACCCTTGTCGCTTGCGTATTCGTCTCCATTTATTATTTCCTCCTTTACTGTGTTCATCACTTGCAGTCCATTCCTAGGCTTAATTTTATATTTATTATTCTAAAGAATCGAGTGCTTCTTTCCGAAATTAAAGTCTAGTACTGTTGCTTTGTTTTATTCTAATTAAGCACTCAAGCGGGATTTTAGACGGAATTGCGCGCCTCAATTAATAAATCCTTCAATCTTTTGTTCTTCAGCAATGTTAAGTATACAAAATACAAAGTTAAGTCTCTTAAAGTATACAGGTGACGTAACGTATTTTATAAGTACTATGGAGCATTGTAGCTGTTTTCCAGGTCATTTTTGTATTTGAAGAAGTTTTAAAATGATCGCTAAATGTCTTTGGAACAAATGGAATTTAATGTCTCAAGATTCCATCGCCTCCCCTAATTATATACAGAATGTTTATTGAGTACGAATCCCACATAATCCGCAGACAGTATCTCACGAAGATTTGCCACTCGAGAAAAAAAAAAAGGGATACGAACATGAATTTACCCCATATACTGTTATATAATAAATTTTTTTGCAAAACTTTTAAAAACTCTTTTGACTGCTGCTCCTAAAAAGAGTGTGGTAACAAGCCTTGCAATATTCTAGGTCTACTAATACAGCCGTACGTAATGGCGTCAACCCATTTATCCTTCTCATCAGATCTGAGTAGGTGTACTCCACCACGCTGCTCCACGCTGCTTCAATGCAGCTTGGTGGAGGGATCAGTGGGTAACCCAAGACTCGGAAGTTTTATTTCACCCAAAGACCTTTCGACATGGCTTGACGACTGCTGTCTACGATAACAACCAGAGCCGACGGCTTAACATGCCCTTCGAAGTACGGAAACGCTCAAGAAATTTTGCCACTAGCTGTTACCCATCCAGGTATCCGCAATTGCTTCACTCGGTCGATCGCTTAGGATCGACGCGAGCCGCCGGGCTATGAGCGCTTAGTAATTCAACCGTACATAATACCTATTAAATACAAATTTTTCCCAAAACTTTCCTTTATATTTAGGTATTTTCAGTTGTATTTATGACAAAATTCAGATGTATTTAACGAGGTTGTCTTGCTAATATAACAACGTGAGACGAAACGATAATAAGTTGGCGTTGATATTAGTGTTATTCGATTAGGTACATATTTATCACAACATGATTACTTACCGAAGAAGGTATAAACTTGACGAACGTCGCGAGCCACTTGGAAGATAAGTGGAGTCTGAAGCAGTCGGAGAAAATAGAGTTATGTTGACTGCTCGGCTATAACAGTAAATCTGGAGAAGGCTCGGATTTACTGGCAGGCAGAGTGCAGACGGCGGCACTTAATTACCGCCCGCCGAGATTACTTCGCTCGCACATGTTACTCGTGCTTGGAACATCCGCAGCTAATTTTTCACTATCAACAACTATATCTGTGACGACCTTTACTCGTAGTACACAGCCCTAAAAAGTAGATGAAAAAATAAAAAGCCTTTTAAGAGATTTTTGGAATATATTACTACAGTGCACTACATTTCCCCATACTTCTTACTCGTTCTTCTGCCTGCATCTCGGGTGATATGATCATAGTTGTTAAGAAGCTACTTATTCACCAGGGGTTAGGTTAATTAGTATACCCCATGCTCGACTTGCTAGATGTCTCGAGTGAAGTAACTTTGATCGACATCAACGACCTCTAATTCCATGGTTAAGTAACTTTGACAAATATTAATTATTGTTAATTATTTTTAATGATTAATAATAGTGAATATTATATGTATAAATAAATAAACGCGACACACTCAGACACACTCATAGCCCCACACTAGGATTCCCTGTGTCGTGGGTGCCATGGACAACATACAAGACGACACCCAGACCAAAAACGGAAATCTAAACTCTTCATTCAAATTTACCGCTTCGCTGGGAATTGAACCCAGGACCCTTTGAATAGCGTTCCGGCATGGTAACCATTGCGAAACACGGGTCGTCTAACTTAATGATAATCACAAAATTAATGAAATTTAAAACGGCAATAGCAACTGATGGGAAAGAAGTGTCAACTTTTTGAAATCTGCAATAAATCTTACAGCTAAAGTCATAAAACAATTGTAAATTGTTGTCATATCTTTCAAACGGCCTCCTTTGATAAAGAAAATACATGGAGCTTAACGAAAAGATAAAAGATATCTTACATTCTACCACACCGGTCGCGCGGTCCAGTATGAATAAAAACCGTAATACCTACATACTTTTTAACTGATCTCCTAAAGGTGTAAAATAAAAATGGAAGTCCAATATTTCGATAGCCCAAATCGCGGTGACCATTTATTACAATTGTATACTAAGTAGTCCCCGCATTAGTATATGGTATAAAATGATTATGACGTAATTACGTATTAAAACGTAAATATTCCACTTGGATTTTTCTCGTACGCGAACTTTTGATAAAGGTTATCCCGTTTCTGATAAATACTCTGTTTGGTTCATGATCCTATTTAGAACGTGTATCTAACAAGGTGTTGCAATGTTTCAAATCAATGTTAATTTATGTGTTTGTCATTTTTGACCCACTTCCAAAACTATTGATTTATTTATTTTTATGTATTGATGATGTATTGTTTAGAAAGTGATTAGAGCTAGCTAGATCCATTCTTTATAATATTTAATGTGAAATATACTATTCTAAATTTGATTAAAATCGGTTAAGTACTTTTGGAGTCCATAGCGGACAAACACCGTTACACGTACTTTATAATTAATTTAAGATTACTAAAGGTCATTTTTAATACCTACTCGTACAAAAATATGTTACTACACATTTTTTCGATTTCGACAAATTTGTTTGTCCTAATTTTGGAATCCTGTGTATCTGTACAATACTGTAAGGTAACTGTAACTGTTTTGTCCCGATATGGTATAGCTTTACATTTGGAGCGCGTACAGCAATTGTCGTAACACACCGTGATGATTTGCAGGAAAGTCTGCAGAAATTAAAACAGCTTTCACGATTCACAATCACAATAATTCAAAAGTTCAAGAAAGGAAACCACAGATCAACTAGGGAAATTACGTTACTCGTATAAAAACAAGAAAGAAAATCAATTACTAGATTATCAAAAGAAATTTTGATAGGTTTATGAGAAAAAATAAATAATTTAAATGTATTAATTTTTGGATTTATGTATTTATGATAGACTTATGGTCGTTTATGGAACATGTAACCGTCAAACTTGTCAGTTGTTAGTCAAATCAAAAGCCAGTGTTTGTTTACTTAAACTATACCAACTTTGAAATATAAAATTCGAAATTAGGAATATCTCTCGTAGAATCGAAAACAGGCGCAAGCAAAAATTTCGTAACTGAATATAATACGTTAAATAATTAACAAAACAAATAAATTGTTGGAATTATATATATGAAAGCATTAAAAAAATATAGTAACCAGTATCATGTGTCATTAATTCTGTAATAACGAGCAACAAAATGTCTAATGTCTACGGTAAAAATATAATGTCTACGGATTGCGTTATGATCGCATATTTTACGATAATATAGACACTTGTCTCATAAATGCCATAACTTTTAACGTGTATATTGGCGCCAGAGATCACCTCGTCTTCTATATTATTACATTATATTGATAACATTCCTATAGGCATTCGAAAATTGTTTATCGTCAGATCGCAAAGATAAAATAATTATTATGTTTAATGAAGTGTATACATTCGTCAACATCAACGTCGATAATTATACGCTGTCTTCAACGATTTAGCTGTTTACAAGCGTATGCGCATGTATTGCGATTGGTCACGTGTGACGTATCACCTCAATGGATCCAGAGAGCAGTATCGGGCCGGTCGTCGCGTACGAACATCGCTTACCGTTGCCGCATTTGATACTCGCTCTGTTGAGGTTTTATCGAGACTCGATATTTCTAATCTTTCGCCTCTACGTCAACCGATAAGGAAAAACGTTACGTGTGCGAATAAATTGCATATTGTTTTAAAAATTATTTTAGATATTTCGTCGACGTATTTTTGAAGATGCGTAAATTAGTGCGTTTGTTGACCGGTGCAGTTGTATTAACGATGACGTTGCTGTTGATCGCGCGAGTGTCCCCGGGCGACGAAGAACGTGTGGTTCGTACCCCAAGATGGGCCCAGCCTCCCGTCAGGGAATTCAATAACACGTCCAACATGAGCGACCGTAGTAAACAGAACATAGATAAGCGCTCGAAAATTAGAGAGGTAGGTATTGTAATAATGTAACATGACATCAAATAAATAATTCTGATCCTAATGTACATAATTATGTTTGTTGCAAGTTTTAATAATGTTATTCTTACATAGAATTAGGGAAAATTATGTTTTATTGTAATTAAGTGTCTACGTATAACGGCATAAGTAATTATATCAATTTGTTTCCGTGATTATTTTTAAATTCTTCTACATATTAGGCAAATGTACTTATATTAACTAAAATCTTACATTATTAGAGTAAGTGCACATGTAACTTTTATTACTGTAAATACAGTAACATCTAATTTTAACAATTTTATAAACTATATTATTCACCTATATTGAGTAATTATTCACAAATATTAAAATTATTAATTTAAGTTTCTCGCCGTTCACCAAGAAAAGACTTAACAATTGAAAAAAGGCTTAAGCGAACACAAATAGAAGTGTTTAACGTTCGATTTATACTAGAATTGGCGAGCTCATAGCTCCATGTCATCGGGCGCCATGGGAAAGTTTCTCAGACCTAATAGTAATGAATGGCTCCGAGGAAAGTCCGATATCCTTTCATTACTGTTCGGTCCCCACACAGAGCCGGCCAGATTAAAACTTGCGCCAGAGGCGAAGGCTTTGCAAGTTCTTATAAAAAGACGACTCGACTCGCGACGCGACACGCCTTTGAGACGTGAAATGTGGGCATAGAAAAATGTTTGCTCAAGTAAAATAGCCTCCGTTACAGAGAATTTTGCAATAGATACAGAAATATTTACTTGTCCACATCATCAGCAAAATTATGTTTAGATGTTATTACATTCTACAACATGCGTGCGCGTACAGAAATGTGTTTACATGGGAGTAGTTATTACTCAAAACATTTGTAACCAGGCTTTGACTTTATCCGTTTGCATTTTTAAGTTAATAAGTAATGTAATGAATAAATCTATTACGAAATAAAATGTTATTCTTATAAATATCTAAAAACCACGTAAAGTAATGAAATTGAACTTTACAAGGGGGTAATATGGGTTTTGACGCAAATTATGATATATGTACTTACTTAATATATTCAAAAACTGTTTCATAAATTGGTTCTACTTTTAAAGTTCATATTCTTCGAGATCAGGTCGCTGGTTAATAAGTAGATAATTGTCTGTGCTAAATGTTGTTTCCTGTTTCGCAGATGATGCGTCACGCGTGGAACAATTACAAGCTGTATGCGTGGGGGAAGAACGAGTTGAAACCAATAACAAAGCGGGCTCATCTGTCGAGCGTCTTCGGCGGAGGGGAGCTCGGTGCAACCATCGTAGATGGACTGGATACCTTGTACATCATGGGCATGATGGACGAATTCCGAGAGGGCCGAGACTGGTTGGCAGAACACTTCCACGTTAATGAAATCGTAAGTAAATTACAACACTCGCAGGATACCCTTCAGACATTGATTCGGCATGGTGACCAATGCATTCGCATTCGCGTATGAATTATGTTAAATAGAAGAGTGAAAAAAATCGAGCACTTTGTAACGGTCAGTAATTGGATGACCGTCCAATAGTAACAAATTTCTCAAGAGCTTCCATGGTCAACGACAGATTATTGTCGGTCCAATGTGTTACAGGACAGGTATGACGACGGACTTTAAATAATTGAGTACCTATTAACCCCTAACCACCGTGCTGGTTTAAAAGTAGGTCAAGCCTGAAGGAGTACGCTCTAAGCTTAATTAATATCAACGAATACTTGCGAGGTCTGCAAATAAAAAGTCTGAAGACCACACCTTGGATGACCTCGATTAGACTGACATATAAACTGATGATCTATTTCCGCTGAATGCAAAGGATTCCGGATCAGATATCGAGGTTAAGCTAGGTCTCTGCGCAGCAACCGCCATATAAAAGCTGATCGATTGTTAGATGTTTAAAATAGGTTAGATATAGATAATACTCAAAGAGAAAGTAGGAGAGATTCGACTTTATAAACGCTGAAATGAACATCAATAATTATCATCCATCCATATCCTCTGCAATGGAACTACTATAACTGGTGAATAAAGTCTAAAGTTGCCGGGGATTTAAAACCTAACGAACTTTACGATTCATCTTGACGATATTTGACCAGATATAATATAAACAGGACCACTAACAATAAATTTTATTTGGTCGCAATGACCTTTGGGAACATTACCCTTAGTCACTCGGCCAATAATTTTATTAATCTTTATTGTGTTGTGAATGCAGGACTCTGACCTGTCGGTGTTCGAGACGACGATTCGGTTCGTGGGCGGGTTGCTCTCGTGCTACGCGTTAACGGGCGATACATTGTTCCGGGACAAGGCAGTGGAAGTTGCCGACGTGTTGTTACCCGCGTTTGAGACACCCACTGGACTGCCGCACGCGCTCATCAACCCCTCCACCAAGGTCAGTATCTATTGCAATATATTTTTATACCACACTCTTAATACATAAATTTAATACTTACCTGTTCTACGACGATGTTTACTTAAGAAAAATAAAGAAATACGGTTGAATTTCATCCACTGACGATCAATAGACAATTTTTCTTGTGAAAGAAAAAAATGGTAAGTATAAATCTCAACGACCGATATCAGGAGTTCTCGTTCGTTTGGAGATCTCGTTCATTGAACACTTTAAACTTATGAACGAACGAATTCCCATATATTAACATGTATCTTGTGGTTTAAATTTACAAGGCAACACAAAGGTTTTTTGTCATGTCCAAATTTGTTGCAGTTGTCAAACCATTCATTGAATTCTATCAGAATTGGTTTACTATAAAGTTACTTACGAAACCGCGTGCTTGCGAATCGTCGTAGATCATTATAGAGAGAATTTTATTATAAATCCGTTTCATATATACGTAAATTTATAAACAACTAGCTTCGGTATGTATTTTACCTTGGGTACATAAAGTTAAACTTACCACTTAAAATTTTGCACTATTAGACATTCATATATGACAATCCCTTGAGTGTCACGGGATAGTTATAATTTCGATTGAAATTAATTGTTATAAAGGGCTATCTATCATAATGTACATGAAATGCAGAATTTTCGATGAAAGCTCCCAATCGGCTTGAATTTATTCCACATCTTCAAAAATAATCATCATATTTTATCCAGTTTACACAAAACATTATTGCGCCATATACGAAAACCTTCCTCTTGAATCTCTCAGTTCATTAGTGAAAACCGTATGAAAATCTGTCCGGTAGTTTTTGAGATTAACACGCTCAGACAGAAAGTCGCGGCGGAGGAACTTTGCTTTTTTATAATATGTATAGATTTAAAGTGTAGTAAAAGCACAGAATAAAACACAAATGCAGATTATTGAAAAATAAGTAAATTTTACTCTACTTTTAGTAGGATCATATTTACAATTCATATTTATCCTACAGTACTCTTGTATTGAGTTATCCCTTTTCAATTAAGGGATCTATCCCCTCACAATTTTTATTCCTACACAGATACTGCCAAGAAGTGCATGCAGAATTTATGCTCTGGTTTCCCGAGCTTGAGACATAATCGAACCAATTGGCTATCACAAATTTAATATGCTCGTATTTAATAAATCTATACTTCTATCTATACTAATAATATAAAGCTGACGAGTTGATTGATTTATTGTTTGAACGCGCTAATCTCAGGAATTACTGAACTGATTTGAAAGATTCTTTAAGTGTAAGATAGTCCATTTATAGAGGAAAGCTATAGGCTATATAACCTCACGCTAAGATGAATAGGAGAGGAGCAGCAATAAAAAATATTGCGAAAACGGCAAAATTTAAAGCTTTCCTCGCGTGCGCTAAGTAAACGCAGAAAGTTACTCAAAAATCATGTATTACAAAATTGTTCCCGTCTAAAAGTTGTAAATAAAAGTCCGCGACAGCATATGTTCAGCTTTTAAGGTTAACCCACTATAACCATTTTTATGTTTATGAAAATAGTTCTAAAATAATCATTCATATCGCAATACAACGTTTGCTAGTGTCAGCTAGTATTGTATAATTTTGCGATTCATTATAAGAACGTATTTGACCTCGCCAGTTTAATCGCATTAATGTGTTTTCCTGTTGTGACCATTACAAGTTTTGTATACCTACCGATATTTTGTGTTCTCTTTCGCCAAATGAACTATAAGATCTATTGGATCTTAAAATAATTTTAAGGTACATATATTACAAATATCGTTTTCATATCCTATCTTTACATTTATTATCTATTTTTATTGTCATAGCAAAATAGTGACATGTTCATATTGTAAACGTAAAAGATGTAAGATGCAAGTTAAATTAAAATTCATTATTAAGCATAAAATAAAACGAATGCAAATTTTACTTTAAAGCTAGATAGGGTTGTAGGAATAAAATAGTTAGACAACAAAATGACGACCCTCATGGCGTAATGGTCATCACGCCGGACCGCCGTTCGAAGGGCCCTGGGATCGATTCCCAGCGAGTAATTGTCTTTCTGTGTTGTCCATTGCACCTACGACACGGGGTATCCTAGTGTGGGGCTATGAGTGTGTGGCGTTATTTATTTACACAAACAGGAGGGTG
The DNA here is from genome assembly GCA_018248895.1 of Carystus phorcus. Lineage (NCBI taxonomy): Eukaryota > Metazoa > Arthropoda > Insecta > Lepidoptera > Hesperiidae > Carystus > Carystus phorcus. Next base: position 14,665 of record DWJN01002446.1, read on the forward strand.
CTCACCATTTTCAGACAAATTTTATAAATATTATTATATCCCTATAGTTATAATATTATGAAATGAAGAGATGCTAATAAAATAAACACGTTGTGTACGTACATACTTAGTGGACCTCGCAGACATTGTTTTACTTACGAAGTTAGAACTTAAATTCTATCAGCTATATCTATAATGAATTAGGTAGCTCAGGAATAATATAGCTTTCTATTGGTGAAAGGATTTTCGAAATCGGTTCAGTAGTTCCAGAGATTACTTCTTACAAACAGCCTCAGAAACTTTACCTTTATATAGTATTAATGTAGATGAATATATGTACGTAATTAGCGACATTCAACGGAATTGGATTTCCATTTCCTGTTTCGGAAAGTTTTAATCGCGCAAGCCCTCATACCTTTCGCCCAACACATAATCGACAGTTCCCAGAACGAAGTCCTAAACGCAACGCAGGGGAATGAAATTAAAAACCGCTTTGTGGGAATTCGACAGTAATGACTTTTCTTTGTTAAGTCAATGCTGTATAGCAACTTAGCAGCATAGTTAACTTATAGCAGTGATAGCTTAGTGGTTTGAGCACTCTCCTC
>DWJN01002447.1:0-15247 GCA_018248895.1 Carystus phorcus
TAGTTCCTGAGATTAGCCCGTTCAAACAATCAAACAAACAAACAAACTCTTCAGCTTTATATATTAGTATAAGATTTCATTTCTATCGCATCGAATTGTGAATACAAACCATGCTCAAATCCATTTAAACACACAGTAAAAATGATCAAAATAACCGCTTTGGCCAACCTTTGGCTTTAGGAGGAGTTTAGTGACATACAAACGAACAGTAGAACGATATATATATGAAGATTTCGACCCATTGATCATGATCACGGCTCCCGTCGGTAAATATCGGTATTAAATACAGAAATGGTGAGTACTTGTGTGCATTTAAAATCTTGAGTGTCCGTGAGCGTTCATTGTCCGGTACCTCGCGTCGGTTGTAACTATCCCCAAATCAATGTTTCTTCTGACTAGTCTTCACCAGAACACATGAAAATACACGAATTCATATTCTCAATCTTGCAGTTTCCAAAAGTAGCTTTGAAACCTACTATAATTATTATATACTATAGATAGGTAATAACCAGAATTGTGGTTCGGAGCAGTCGGTGATTTATGGTACCCCGGGGCTCAGCACCTGCAGGTTACGATGATTTGAGCTCCGTCCTTCAGTCAGTGACCTCAAGGTCTATACTACTCATGCTGTTATGACGGCTCAAGTAATGCTTAAATCAAAACTATATTTAGAAGGAAAAAGAACCCAACTATTTCTACACTAATATTATAAAGAGGTTTAGTTTGTGAGTTACTTTGTGCGAAGTAATCTATGGAACTACTGAACCGATGTTTAAATAATAACTAATTTCTTTAAAACCTATGCAATGTTAGTAAACGTTACAAAATTCACGCGCCGCAAATAGGTATTAGGTATCTGTCAATAACCTGGTTAATTTTACGGCCATAATTGAATACTTAACAGGTTACAATTTAACTTGTATGACATACAATTGTGTAAACTTTACAATTGTGTAAACAATATTTATTGCGTTGTGTAGCAGCTACTTTAAACGCGACGCGAAGCGAAAAACACAAAATGAAGTAAGTAACGACGCTAAATCGTGGTAAGAAATCTCATAAATCAATCATAGGAAATAGCTCCCATTACTTGGGCAACAAAAAGATCAAGCGTTTACCTGATTGGGAGCCGAAAGTGCTTTAAATTACAGTGGACTCAACGAGTTATTCCACTGGCTGTCGTGTACACGTATATTTCAACAGTCTTTTATTGCGTACAGCAAAACGTGATACTTGTGTTTCCGTGGACGAAACAAAGCAACTTTTGTGTGCTTATTTTATTCGTAATACACCGTGACGAAATGTTTTGAAATTTCATTTAGTTTTAACGCCAAAAGAATTTACTCTTAAGAAAATCGGTTTCGTGTTTCACGTAGATTTATGAAAATCGTTTTTTTTATGTAGGAAACAGGGAAACAAGCAGACGGGTCACCTGATGGTAACTGACCAACCATGAACGTTAGCAACACCAGTGACGTCACCAACACGTCGCCGGCCAAGAAGAAAGCAATGGACCCGTTTCTTGAAGGACCTCATGTCATAGCACTGTGGGAACATAGTGCTATAACATGATGCAGGAAGTTCGTTCCACAGTTAACACGTACGGGTCAGAAAATGTCGTGAAAACCGTACTGTAGAAGAACGCCAGGTGTTCAGGGGGCGTTGGTGGAACCTGGTTTAAATGTAAGAAAAAAAGATTTCATTTATTACTAAGAAAATTGATTTCATTTACTATTAAGGAAATCGATTTCAATTCGGATAAGTTTTGGTGACTAATAGAATGTGCATGAAATGGTTAAATATTTTAATTCCTGCACCCGTAGATTAAATTTTGTTTGACACTTTAACTTACTGTTTTTACTTGTAACTACAGGTTACGCATCCTATTTAATTAGCTATTAACAAAAAAGACAATAATTTATTTATAGAAAACGTTCAAGAGTTTGATGTGCGTGGTAAATTATTTTCCTATTCTCCATATGAATGGACAATACCTAAAATAGCCTTGACGTCTATAATAATAAAAACATGAGCTCATACTAAATATGATATTAAAAATGATAACTCGGTCCAAGGCGTTATTTCGAATATAATAACCAACAATTATCACAATCATGTTTTGATTAAAATCAATATCTATTACATTTCTCAAATAGTTCCGTTAGCTTTTAAAGATTTCCTTGAGATAAACAACGAAGTCATTATCATACTTTTGTGTACTTGTGTTTTTTGGTTAAATCAAAGAACAAAGTAATTTTCCTTAACGTTTTTATATATTGAACCGCACTTGAAATAACTCAAACTTGTTTCTCGTGGAGTTCTGCAGTCGAACAAAACAACACGATAACTATGTAAATTTCATATAAATAAGAAGTATAATCAACGCTTAGGAGTTAAATACGCAGTATTTGTCTAGAATGTCCTTATGCACCGTGAATCCGTAATTTTACGTACCTACATTATAGTATATTTCGTAAATTTTTCTCGCTAATTAGGTATATTCTTTGTTTAAAATCAGAGAAGTATACATGGTGCCAATTGAATACGCGTTAGAAGACACAGGATGTGTCATTCGCGCGAATATAGCTGACCAAGCTACACGAACACAGATCGCATTTAAACATAAAGTATAAGTGAAAAAGAAGGGTGAGATATTAAGACGGATGTCGATGGAGATGAAAGCTGAAGGTTTCGAAAGTCAGAATCAAGTGAATATTGAAAAAGAAAAAGTGGAGGATGATTATTTGGTGAAAACTATCGGAGCCTTTGGATTGTGGCAAGCACTTGTGTCTATAACAGTGACACTAACCAGGGTAATTGCATTATGGAACATATTGTCCATTTCATTCCTGGCACCAGCTGTTCAATTCGTTTGTGTTGAATTTAGTGATAATGTTACAACTGAAGTGGTGAATTCGACATGCTACGCAAACTGTTTGGAATATGAATATTCAAGTGTTATAGGAAGGTCTATAATTGAGGACTTTGGATTGATTTGTCAATACGCCTGGTTAGCTAATTTCACGCAGTCTATTTTTATGTTTGGTTTACTCGTTGGAGTGTCCGTTTTCGGATGGATATCTGATAGGTGAGTAATAAACATTTACATTTGCGCGTAATAAGCCAAGGTCGTAAGATAAAACGAGTTAAATTTTAAATGCTAATGAGTTAGTCGGAAACTGTAATTAATATAAGTATTGTTAGCTAGCCAGCCATTAACTGTATACGTATAAACTAAGTATCTGATCATCTAACAGCCTGCAGCATCACTTAGATGCAATCTGACTAGTTTTGAATGCAAATTCGCATATCAATTATTTGCCTGTGTTGTAAATTGTACTTCATCTACTTCATTATAAAATACAGCATGTTAATAATCAGAGATAATGCAAGGTTTCTGTAACTAAGCCTATAAATAAACCTTAGGAGCCTGTGGTATATGAATATATAAAAAATAGTTGAGGAAACAAAAATAAGTAGTAATTTAGATAAAGATGAGTAATCCAAACCTCAGGAGAAGAAAAAGTAGATTTGAATTGAGAAACGAATGCAGGAAATTGAATACCAAATATTTGTTTATCACCGTTTAAATAATTATCTATTTTTTTTAGATTCGGGCGGCGCATGGCAATGCTGCAATCGACCTTCCTTAACGGCGTATTCATGATCGCTCTACCGTACTCACCGAACTATACCATATTTACATTAATTAGATTCGTCATAGGCATTGCGACCGGTGGATCACTGTTAATCTGTGTTGTGCAGATCACGGAAATAATCGGAAAACAGTATAGAGAAATAGTCAGTGCATGTTGCATGATTCCAGACGGCTTAGCCGAAGCGTCTTTAGTCGGATTTGCTTACTGCACTTCTGATTGGCAAGGTTACACGTTAAGCTATGGAGTGGCTACGTGTTTTATCTTTATTTTAATATTGTATGTTCCTGAATCACCACGCTGGTTGGTGTCGCGTGGAAAAGTTGATGAAGCGATTAAAGTTATTACTCGCGCGGCAAATAGGTTTGTATTTTTAATGACTGTTTCAATAGATTGTAGTTTTATCTTACAAGTACAATAGTATTATGTATTATGTACAAAATCATCAATTAAAACTTTCTTAGTATATATTTTTGCAATTTCAATATTGGAATATTTCATGCTTTAGTAGTAGATTTTGTAAACACATTTGAATATAAAATTATAAAACAAAATTAAAATGTAATTATATTCCATTGTTGTTGTAGTACAAATAGTGACTTCACTAAGTGATTATTTACACTGTTTTGTCTCCTTCCTTAGTCAACTAGCCAAAAATGAATTTCAGTCGATTTTAGAAGGGAGGAAAGGAAAGGTGTGTAAATAAATCATACGAACATGCATACGTACTAGCGAATCCAAACAGGAAGAAACTAGTGCTATAGCTTCGTTACTTGCTCAATGGTATAAACCATGATAAGGGGAGGTTTTCTGGGATTCAAGATGGACAGATTCCCTTACAGCATTTTTAAATCAATTCATCGAAAAATCTTCGTTATTACAGTTAAAATCCATATTTCTTTTTCAGGAACAAATTAAATACATCACACGTTAAAGCCGAAATAACGAAAGCGGTGGATGATTTGAAATTGATAAATTCTGAAGTTGTTAAAACGTCATATTTAGATTTTTTCACCTCTAGAGCGTTACTTATATTAACATTAAGCGTATTTTTCATGTGGTTTGTCCTGGGCATGTGTTATCATGGTTTACATCAGTATGTTACTATCAATAGGTTTCATCCACATTTATCTATCCTTATACTAGGATTGATTCAGGTTAGTATTATTTGATGTTGTTTTCGTTATGTATTTTTAGAACTATTTACTTCTTTAAAAGCCACTTGTCGAATATTTGATTTAACTATCCATGTGGTGTAATAGAAGCCATGATGGGTTCTAGGTTCAATTGCCAGCGAGGCCGAAACTTGAATATTGTGTTTAAATTTCTCTTGTCTAAGTGTGAGTATTCTTGTCTTTGTGTTAAGTTCACGACATACAAATAATGGATCTATCAGACTATGAATTTGAGCGGTGTTATTATAAAAGAGTATATCATTGTTTTCTTTATTATTAACTATGACATTTTATATTTTTCAGATTCCTTTTTGCCCAATTGGTGTCATCCTCAACTGGAAATTCGGAAGGAGAAAATCCATCATCGGTATTACAATTACCATAGCCCAAACAATGTTGGCTCTTTTTCTTGTTGTAAACATCTATTGGCCTGAAATTATTTTGGGTGTTCTTTGTTTCATTTTTACTAAAATTTCCTTTTCCATAGCATACATACATGTGACAGAATTATATCCGACGCCTTTACGGAATATGAGTCTTGCGTTTTCGACAGTCGGAGCAACCATCGGTGCGATAATTGCTCCTTTTATTGCCAACTTATCACCAAAATGGCTTCCGGCACTAATATTTTGTGTATTTCCAATATTAGTTGGTTTGTGTTGTTTCACGCTACCAGAGACAAAAGGACAAAACTTGAAGGATACAATAAAAAAATAATTATGAAAATGTAAACTTGCCACTTAATTCATTAATTTAATTATAATCTCCTAACGACTATTAAATTAAAAAAAATATTGGAACTTTGACTAAATAGATTTATTAATTTATTTACTAAATAGTAATTGGCATCGTCGTTTCTTTAAAACAAGATTCTGAAGAAATCTGCGCTTTAGTAATACTGTATTATATGCTTTAACTAGAAGTGACTGACGTAGGGGATTATGTTTTGATCAACTGGATGGATAATGAATCAAACGGGCTGAGCCAGGGTTTTGTCCTATAAATGTATCCAGGAATATTTCCTTTGGATATTGTATCAGTTATTTTTATAGATTGCCTTGTAAACTAAGAGTGAGCACCGATCTAAAATAGTTTATTTTTACATTTGATAGGTTCTATAATATGGTGCCATATAGACAATTTCTTATTTTCTAGTAAATATGAAACACTAAAATCCAAATCAATTTGTTTGTGGTATTCATCAGTTTTTCACTTAGTAAAAAGTGTGTACTTAGCTTTATCTTATTTCGTTCCGCATATTAGTTAGCAAATCGGTTGTGTCAGACAAATAACTAAATAAGTAATGTGTTGTATAAGAGCTTTGTTTTTGTGAGATCAGAATCTTATGAATATATACGTAATAATAATATACCATGATCCTATATTATGATCCTATAATTATAGTTAGTTTCTAGTAGTAATTAGTATTAAGCATATATTATCTGCAATTATGTCACACAGTTTATGTTTCATTGAACCCATATTTATTAACAATGTGTGTATTTCTTTTTTTTCAATATGCAAATGCCGTTCCAATTAAATTATTCGAAGATTTTCTATGTTTTATTACCTTTTCAACAGAATTCCTTTATATGTATGTATAATTTTTCTTATAATATTTTAGTTTAAATTGAAAAAACAAATTTTATACAGTGATTTTTATGTTGTCCAAACTGAACACTTTCAACTGTATAACACGTTAATGTATGAATGCCTTTGAAAGAAAATCAAGATATGCGCCAATTAAAACACAAAAAAACGAAGGTTATGGAGGTTAAGCTACAACATAATTATGTTAAAGAATTGAAAGTAGCACTGAGGCTTACTAATAGAGTTATTCTAAAGCTGGTAGCAGGTATAAGTTGATCGTTGAGAACACTAAAAATCAAAAGGAATTTAATTAAACTTTATTCAAAGTAGGTTTTCATAAACATTTTTTGAAAGTAAAATTTCTTAATCCCTTCAAAATCCGTACAGCCCACACACACACCGGAACTGATGCAGATGTGAGAGATAACTCGCGGCGACTCCGGGGACTGCATTGTTACTACGTGCCTCCAATAGATTATCGTCTGGATGCGCGTCTTCAGATTATCATATCGCGATGGTTCATCTTTGGTATTATCGATCAGGCTGTTCACGATGTTCAATATGCTTCGTGATTAATCCGTAATTTTCACGTAAAGAGTCCACACAAAAGATGACATGGACTGGACCTCATTATTGTAAAAGTAAATGTGTTGCTAGAAAAAAGAGAACTGACTGAATGACTGAACCATATTATTTATGCGTCACCGATACTCCAACCATAAGAGGTAAAAAATAATTCTCAGTTAATATTAGCAGGGCAATAGTGACGACAATCATGACGACAATCATGAAAAACATGGGTATTTCGTAAGATAAAAGTACGGTAGGTTAATGTGCACTAGACCGCCTGTCTAGCTGAGTGTGTTATTCCTGATGAGCTTTCTGTTTCCGCCATATGGATATATAGAGGTAGCATTGAATACTGACCTCAATACCATGCCGTTAAGTCTTTGTCGTAAAAGGTGACAGAAGCCGGTCCGCTTGGTAGTAGCTTTAAATATTATTATCAAGTCATTATGATTATTACTCGTAATGTTTCACGGGTCCAAGATGTTAGTGGACCCGGTCATTTGAAAGGCTTGCGAGGGGATACAGGTCCAATACGTGAAGGCCCCTTTGAGACACTTTAATTTTATGCATGTGTTATACGCAAGGTGGATTCCATCCTCGACTGCATTTATTACTCGTATTATCATTATTGTTATATATTTCTGTGAAGCTCGCCTGGCTAGCGACCACCCTCTTGCTTGAATCAGTCGACAAATTATAGGTTTAAGAATTTAAGTAAAACTAAAGGTGCGCCTGTCCAAACTTTAGGAGCAAAATTCATGTTGACGATAATGCAAGCTGGTACTGGTAACACTTTATGTTCTATGCAAATATTAAATTATTATGGATTTATAAGCAGAAATCTGTCAACATCGTATCTATTTGTGCAAGCCTATTTCACTTGACATAGTACATACTTAATTATACTACATACATAATATAATACTAAATACATCTAGGTAGTGTTAAAGTGGTCCATTATCACAATTCACAACTATTACCTTGTCTGAGATTGTTCTAATCAGAAGCAGCGGTTACCGTCATAATTCTCTTCCTTCATAACTAATGATGACATTATGAAGAAGCTTTACCTTAAAAATTCGTTTTATTTGGTGGTACGACTTCGCGCTACAATTTTACTATCAATATTATTACTGTCATTACTGGTGTTGTTTTATCTTTATGTGAAATTCGCTTGCCGATATCTTACATTGCTATTATATTGTTTTTTGAGTCAGTTGCCAACTGGCTGGAGACTTGAGAGACAGTACTTTTTCTCTCAACTTTCTTTGTTGTTAATGGTGCCTTAGTATCATTGTTGTCTATGGAGGTCCGGTTAATCTTCTCATCAGATGGCTCTTCAATATCGTCTGCTCGTATTTTAGCTGGGTGGTCATAAAAAAGATGATTAACTTTTTTAACAAACAAATTTGATGGAATATACACAATTGGATACATTGTTAGTGTTTTCTCAATACACTTTATTACTGAAATACAGTCATTAGTTGAATTGATCAATATACATTGTTTCTACCACATCAATACCCGTAACTAATTTAAAATATATTGTGATTGTTCATGTTGCTTTATATGTTGGTACTATACAGAAAGTATAATTCATTTGTGATCTGGCTTATTTTTTCGGTTTTTATGAAAAGAAATACAGACATGGTTGGGAATATGATTCACGTAATAAACGTGTAAGTTTTAGACTAAGACCGTATGGTACAGAACATTTTTATACCTACTACTTTTGTACGTTTAATACATTTTCATACATAAGAAATAAACCAATCAAAATATATGCGTAAAACTAATTATTTATCACAAAAAATATTACATAAATACGTGTTCAATAACTTTGTAAATTATACCTCACAAATAAAACACAATATATCCAATGATATGGTATTTAATATGGTGTTTAAGCTTAGAATACCTCAATTTGCGTAGAAGGTCGTAACGTAAACTTGAATACAAAATATCTTTACAAAAATTGTAACTAGTTAGATATGTTTGTCACATGTAATAAAAGACGTATACAAAGTACCTATTGAACACCTGTTTAAAGACACGAAATGTTTGTTATTCTCGCAATTAAACTTGAAGAAGTCACACGAATGCAATTTGAATTTAAATAAAGATAACGACGTGAAAATGAAGGGGGAAATATTTCGAAGAATGTCAATGGAGGTAACCAAACGTGAAGGAGTCGTTAGTGAAAGTCCAATTAAAAAAGATCTTGAAAAAGAGAACGGAGAAGATGGTGACGATTATTTGGTGAAAACTATTGGTGCTTTTGGATTATGGCAAGCAGTTGTATCTATAACAGTATATATCACCAGAACTATCGCAGTATGGAACATGATGTCAGTATCTTTCCTTACACCAATTGTTGAATTTATTTGTGTTGAATTTGGTGATAATGTGACAACTGAAGTGAAAAATTCGACTTGTTACGACAATTGCTTAAAATATAACTATTCAAGTCCTGTAGCAAGGTCGATCATAGAAGATTTTGGACTAATCTGCCAAAATGCTTGGCTAGCCAGTTTTGCACAGACAGTTTTGATGACGGCTATTTTGGTTGGAGTATGGCTTTTCGGTTGGCTATCGGACAGGTATGTAATATAATTTGATATTTATTTACAAGTCAAAACATTGCAGTATTAGAAGCACATAACAGTAGAATGTTTTATAATTTGGTTATGGCCTGCAGAGACAATGTTTACGTATTTACGCTGTATAATGCTAATCATTAATAAGTACGCTCAATGTTGTATGTCCGGATATTTAATGATATCACGAAAGTCCTATAAAATTAGTGTTTAAATACATTGTTAACACGTAGTAAACACAAAATATAGACCTTAGTCATTTTTATCTCTTATCTCAAGACTTATACGTATACAAGTAAGAAATATATATTCTTTATTGTAACAGCTTAGAAGATTTCATTAACATTATAGATCAGGAGACTTAATACCTATTTCTTACTTGTATATGATAATATAGTTATATTTACATGCTAAATAGGGTGTAAGAGTTGATTTGCCTGGATTTAGAAAAATTTCGCCATAAATTTAGCTTAAATAATAATCATTCTTAATAATTATTGAGAATAGTCGAAAAAGATTTAGAAGTGTGATTTTGTTTTTAGATTCGGTCGGCGTGTAGCGCTTCTTCTATCAACCTTCTTAAATGCAGTGTTTATGATTGCACTACCGTTTTCGCCAAACTATATAACCTTTATCTCCATAAGATCTGTGATAGGTATTGCAACCGGTGGATCCCTGTTAATCTGTGTGGTGCAGGTCGTGGAAATTGTTGGAAAACGAGAAAGGGACATGGCGGGAGCATTTATCTTAATTCCAGATGGCATCGCCCAAGCGGCTCTATCCGGATTTGCGTATTATACTTCTAATTGGCAAGGTTTCACCTTAAGCTATGGAGTGGCTACATGTTTAATTTTTGTTTTAATAATATTTGTCCCGGAATCACCTCGCTGGTTGTTAGCAAATGGTAAAGTCGATGAAGCGATTAAAGTTATTACTCGTGCTGCAATTAGGTTCGTATCCTTATCATAATTCTTTACTTTATTTATTTATTCTGATAAATTAATTTATACTTGTCAGTCGTTTCTTTAATACACTATACTAATATAATATCTTCTCTTATTTGCAGAAATAAATTAGATACATCGAATATCAAAGACGAAATAGCAAAAGCTTTGGAGAACTTGAAGTTAAAAGATAAGGATACTGTAAAAACGTCATATTTAGACTTTTGTAAGAGCAAAGCTTTATTTATGATGACGTTAACCATGTTCATCCTTTGGTTTACACTGGGCATATGTTTCTATGGTATATTTCAGTATGTGACTATTATTGGGGTCAATTTATATATCACCGTTGTAATATTAGGATTAATTGTGGTAAGTTTAACTAGTTTCTTTAATTATAATAGTATGAGAATCTTGAGTAAGAATAAAATATATTGTTTTAAAGTTCGTTTAGAATAATTATTGATTTGGTAATTCGTACTATCTATTATTGTTAAGTATTAATATATTATGTTGTTTAAGAGGTTGTTTTGTTCTAAGTTATATATATGTATTTATAAAATATATTGTAATATATATAAATAAATACATATATATATATATATATATTTATATATATATAAATTTTTTTTCTTTTAGATTCCAATATGTCCGATTGCAATCATCATCAACCGGAGACTTGGAAGAAAGAAAGCTATTATTGGAACTACCATAGGGATTGCCGTGACAATGTTTATTATAATTTTTATTCCAAAAGGTTCTTGGTTCGTTACATTTTTCGGTGCACTCGGTTTCATTTTTAGTAACATTTCCTTTACCATAACCTACGTACATCTATCAGAGTTATACCCAACTCCTTTGCGGAACATGAGTTACGGTTTGACTTCGGGAGGAGCGAAAATTGGCGCAATGATTGCCCCTTTTGTTGCTAACTTGTCACCGAGATGGCTCCCGTCAGTAGTTTTTTGTATATTCGCTATCATAAGTGGCATGTGTTGTATATTTATTCCCGAGACAAAAGGTCAGAATCTGAAAGACACAATCGAAAAATAACAATGTATTTATTTAGTTCCTATTTCATTCTTATGCAATTATATGACTAAATTTCTGTTTGGCAGTAAAATTTTAATTTCAAATCTTTTTACGAATTAAAGTTTCGTTCGGAATTACTAAAAATCTGATTTTAGGGTTATGAGTATTTTAAAGTTAAGCTAAAAGACTGATAACATTTTTACGTTATAAATTAGCACCCGGGGATGATAAAAGAAATAGAAAAACTTTTCGCTTTTTATTTTTTTACCATCTGCATCTATTTTCATAGGTTTCTTATATCATGTAGCATATTTTTATTTTCAATATTATGTCACAGCAAAAAACAATTTTCTACTGAGATTCTTTTAGATCTTTGGTAGTATGTTTTATAATTAAAATTATTAATAACCTTAGCTTTTAACCGACATGAAGTCAATCATGGAGACAAATCAGAATGAATGGGCCTCTTTTGGCTCCAAGAATTAGTTCAATTTAGTGGGCCATTCTGCGAGCGCCTGGGATACAATGGTAGTTATATTTTTGATTAGACGTTTTTTATAAATATTAAGCAATTATAGTTTAAGATCGTTTTTATTAAGTTTATCATGTTCAGTTATTTTATTTATAGTTGTTACTTCAGTAATATAGTTTATATGTATTTCTACTTTAAATAGCACTTCTTTATTTTCTTTCAGTAGGGGGCAGTCAAATACTTTGTAAACATTTTAAAAAGGTATAAAATTATCATCAAAATTATGTCATGTTCATTCATCATTCTGATGATATGACTTGATCTGTTGTATCCCTTAGATAATTTTTATTACGTATAGCTATGTAAGATACAAGTACCTATTCGTATTTCGTTTACATAACATATAAACTTATTTATGCGAAGTTTTATCGGACATACGACTGCCTGCTTGTAACATACAGTTGTAACCTACTTATTTTCTAGATAACGTCCTTATTAAATTTTGTTGGTTTTGTATTGTACGTGCAGGCGTATATTTAATAAAACGCATGTATTTCAGCTATATTTACAAGTAATTATATATGCTTCGTATTAAAAACAAAAACATTGCACGGTTATCTTACAAAAACAAAACGAAAACAGCAGCATGCGTCGAAGGACATGACTTAAACTTAAATTCACCATGTCTAAATATTCCTTACGAGAATTATATATTTTTGTCATTTGAAATATCTAATGTATTTAAAGAAGCCTTTGAATGTCTGTTTAGAGACACGCAATGTTTCTTTATCTTGTGGTTTGAGTTGAACGAACCACACGAATAGTAGGATTTATATTTAAGTGAAAACTTAGAAGTAAAGATGAAGGGTGAGGTATTTAGAAGAATGACATTAGAGATAATTAAAGAAGAAAGAGCAAACACAGATCCTGTTAAGAAAGAAAAAGATAAAGTAGAAGATGAAGATAATTATTTGGTGAAAACAATTGGGACTTTCGGCGCATGGCAAGCAATCATTTCTGTAACAGTTTCACTAACAAGGGTAATTGCAGGATGGAACATGTTGTCACTGCCTTTTCTAATACCCGTCGTGGAATTTGTTTGTGTTGAATTTGGTGACAATGTTCCTACCGAAGTGAACAAAATGACGTGCTACGATAATTGCTTAAAATATAATTATTCAAGTGTTATAGGCAGATCTATTATATAAGATTTTGGATTGGTTTGCCAAAACGCCTGGCTGGCTAGTGCAAAACTCCGTTTTGATGATGGGATTTTTATTTGGAGTTTCGCTCTTCGGATGGATATCTGATAAGTGAGTAGTATTAATGCTGTATTATTTATTTCGACTTCATTCTGAGCATAAATAACTGGTTTGTGTAATTTCAAGATTTATGTAATTTATTGTATAAGCCTGAACAAAATTTGAGTTCAAACCTTTGATGGTTTCAAGATCGTAAAATAATTATAAAAAATATATTGTTAATTAATTATTAATATATTACAAATTAGTAATACTTAACTGATTTTTGAATCAACATTCAGCGTCTAAGCTTTCTTATCTGTAGTTATAATAAAAGTAAAAGAAAGATAATTATAAAGGTATTTTATTTCAAGTAGAGATAGATGAACGGTTGCAATATTACTTTACACGTAACTTCCAAGTATGAATTCTGATTTTCCTATTTAATATTTTGCAATTTGTTAGCGTAACAGAAATTACTTTATCAGTACTGATGAAGCAATTTTCGATAGAAAAATTATATTTCTTAGGCACACTACAATATTTTTATAAGTACACCAATATAAATGGTCCTTAACAATTTCAAAACAAAAACAAAGGTGTCGGCCCCACCCTGATAATGACCTATTTCACTCTGTCAATATCGGAAATGTGCGACAGACATATTACGTACTAGTTTGTTGAAATAAACAGAGTATAGAAAATTTATTTTCAGAGTTCCATAATTAATTCCTCATGTCGGCTGGCGATCTTTTAGGTCACCTTAATCATTGGTGAGCGGCAGTAATTGAGAATAAGGGAGAAGCATTAGCTGTGAGAGTTGAGTACAAGAGAAGTATAATTAAAAATATTATAAAATAATCATGAAATAAAAAAACAATAAATTCGAAACGGTAAAATGTATTTTTTAATTTAGTAACGTAGATATTTAAAATTATTTTTGTAGTATTTGTTCATTTTTATACCTTATTTTCACTTATATACTTTTAGTATTCTTTATTTATGAAACTTAATAAACGATGGTAGTAAAACTCTAGATAAACTTTTGTGAAGTTGTAGCATATGTCACCGAAACTTATCATTAATACTTCTACATATTTTATGGAGGGAAAATTCATTGGTACAACAAACATAGAATTTCAATATATAGCGAAGAAGTCGGTTTGCAAAAAAAAAGATGATATACATACTCGTATACATAACCTCCTTATCGTTGAAGTGGATTAAATATACTTTATTATTTATTGAAGGTCATTACGTAAACGCAAACACACCATGTCTAAATATTCCTTCAAAAGAAATATTTAAAGTGGCTATTAAACATCTGTTTAAAGACACGGAATGTTTCTTAATATCGTGGCTCGAATTGAACCAACCGCACGGATATGTTTTACAGTTAAGTGAAAATTAATAAATAAAAATGAAGGGAGAGATAATTCGAAGAATGTCAATAGAGTTAGTGAAAGATGATGTTGTCAGTACAGATCCAGTAAAGAGAGAAAAACACAAAGTTGAAGAAGATGATTATTTGGTGAAAACTATTGGAGCCTTTGGATTATGGCAAGCGGCTGTGTCTGTGACAGTTTTACTAACTAGAGTAGTTGCAGCATGGAATTTGATGTCTTTACCCTTTTTGACACCAGTCGTAGAATTTGTTTGTGTTGAATTTAGTGACAATGCTACTACCGAAGTGAAAAATATGACGTGCTACGATAATTGCTTAAAATATAATTTTTCAAGTGTTATAGGCAGGTCTATTATAGAAGATTTTGGGTTGATCTGTAACAATGCCTGGCTGGCTAGTTTTGCGCAGTCCATTTTGATATTGGGCTTTTTGGTTGGATTTTCGCTCTTCGGGTGGATATCAGATAAGTGAGTAACAAATATTTATGCATATGTTTGTTTCGTAGCAAATGGGTCCCGTATTTTATTTTATTTTTATTCGTATGCTCATATAAGTATTTATTTTA
>DWJN01002448.1:0-15245 GCA_018248895.1 Carystus phorcus
CCCCCCACGTAAATATACACCCCCCGCCCCTCGTACCTATACACCGCCCCTACATTGCCCCTACCTGCGCTGATCCGATGTTGCACGCTTGCGATATTTGTATTGAAACCTATGTATTAAATTTAATTGTATATAACACAGAAGTGTAATTTATAATAGTTATAAAATTACATTTCATTCAATAACCACATTTAAATAATAAAAAATTAAAAAAATACACATGGACATCAATAATTATTTAAGACTTTTATGCTTTCCTCTATTTTTTTCTTTTTTTATTTATTCATAGTTGTTATACCTATACGAGAAGTTACATAGACAATATATCAATATATTGATGGTAGCGCTACGACACAGCCTAAAAATCTCGGTTTAAAATACTATGAATAAATGTGCTGTGGGATCCAGGCAAACTTTAAAATGTGTTTGCTATTTGTCCTGTAAAACTGTAAACTGTGTAGTATGTAATTAAACATTCAAATTCGCAAGGGTGTTGACATCTAGATATAATTATGTCATATTGTATATTCACCACGTTAACTGTTCGGCTTGACTCCTTCAACAATCATGCCACTCCGCTTCTATACACCCTGTTGCGTTTTGTATTGTATTGTTAATTTTTATTTTCACAGCTTTTACCATTTATCCGGGACGTATATAACCTTTACGGTCCTTAGATCATTGACGACGCTTGTTCTTTTAATATCCCTTCGGACCGCGCACTAAATTTCTTTTTTATTTTATTTTCGATTCTTGTGACGTGTTTTTATTTTCTGTTAAATGTGTATATTATTTTCTAATTTAGTCCTTATTCATGTGCATGCTACAAGTATAATAATACTGTGTTATTTTTCTTTCACTTAAAAAATGAAAGAGAAAAAAATATTTGTTTTCATAATAGTATTTATTTATGACAGTATTATTAGACGGTTTAATAACTGAAGAGGATTTTTTTGTATTTTATAAAGTAACCTAATTCATAAACTTCTATAAAACAATCCTTTTCTCTACAGCCCTGTATGTTGCTTGTCACAAGAGCGGCCAATAGTTGCCATACACTACGGTCGCCCTTTGTATTCCTGTGGAATGTGTTATGTGTATTCGTCCATTAATTTAAACTATCCAATCGACATTGTTTCCCTTTTTTTAGTATTTTAGACATTTGTTTATAATCGCACAATTATTACACTTATACACTTATATTATAATATACAAAAAACGCTTCGCATTATGCGAAACAAGTGAATGATACTCTTCACTAATTTTTTCATGAATGCGTCTTAGTACTGTTATTGAAATTTACCTTTCTTTTTTAATATATACCACTTTTGAGTGTACTTGCAATATTATTATTTTTTATCTTAATAGAAATTAAATGTAGAACAATGTTGATTGATTCAGTCACCATTCATTCATTAACATCCCATTCGCTGTATCGCCCGCTTTGCTGAACAAACGCATCACACATGCCACGTACAGTGTTGAAACGCCTCTAAGCTTTCTATGTTTTGATTTGATTTGTTTCTTATGTTCATTGCTAATTTAGTGCACAAATACAATTTCAAGTTTGAATATTGTTAATAAAGCTTCGAGGCGTTTGTAATTGCTGTTGTAAAAATTACAATTGGAAATATTCGATAATTTCGGGGTTCGGTTGAATTTTTGGGTTAATGTTATACGTTTTGTAAGATTTATTGTTTTTATAGATTGTTTAAATTTTTTTTGTTTATATAAATGCGTATATTTACGTTATCTCAACGGTAATTTGGATCTTAATAATTTTCTTTCACCTGTTAATTTCCTAACTGCACGTGACATAGTAAATATGAGCCAAAAAATTCAACTGTACATGAGTTACGTCCGTGGCACTTGTGATGGTTCCGGTTGCTTACATGGGTTTCTTACATTTTTCAGGTGAATCCACATACTTGTGAGGGTGGCACGTGGGATCAGTGACCTCTCCACTTCTATAAATAAATATCCCGCTTTACCCCCTCCACCTTATGGGAAAGGCTCGAATACCGAACTCTTAACACGACGCCGTAAAGACTATATTCGCCCGGAGCCTTTACCGTAGTGACGTTGTAACGAACAGTTAGTGTTCTATGTGTGTCTAAAATGTGTAGATATTCGGAATATTAATAATTACGCGGGTTGTGCCATTGCCCTGTATGATGTCGAGAGGAACGGTTTGAACTGATTGAAAATAATGATGTGATAAAAATGTGTGCTGAATGGATAGTAAAGTGAACGAATCGGAAGATCTGGCGGTGACGTTTCTAGATATTCTCTATTCTTTGTCCTTGAATGCACGCCGTTAAAGACTTTGTACTTTAAAATGTGTTAAATTGTCCGTAGAATAATATCATAGAATGGAGCGTGTGTAGTGGCGTCACGACTATTTGTTAGAGATTTTGTGTTTTCTCTATTGGTGATGTGGCGTCGCGTGACGTCAGCTCTGTGGTCTCAACGTATGCTCTACTCATATGTTAATTATGCATCTTATGACTGAATAAGTACACTATATGATTTCCATTACGAATTGAAGTGTCGCCATTTTATGTATTGCTGTATAAATAGAAAATTCCGTAATTGTTATTTATTATTTTTATATAATAGATATTATACACAACAATTCCTCGATATAACTCCGACGGGACTTAACTTTGCCGGAGGTTCGAATCTATCGGGCCGGTGTCATCCTGTACACGTGTTAGCTGTATTTTAAATATTTTATTTATAGAGGACATGTTGTTTAAACTATTTTTTGGATCGGTCACTTTGTAAAGCGTTTTATCGAGACTTTATAAGATTTAGTGTTGTCCGTTAAGAAAATTAGCTACTACGCCAGGCTACAAAAAATAAGTTTAAAAATATCGTCCATCCTAAGGAAATAGTCTAACTATAATTTGTTGGCCAGTGTCGAATGCGAGACGATTGCACAGGTTGTTTTTTTTTCTCTTTTAATTGTATTTTTTGGATTTTAATGTCAGTGTTTGAAAAGTTCACTGTGATTACTACAGATGTACAGATAAAGGAATATGTCGATCTATTTGATCTTATAATCTGTGATCCTATTTGGGTAACGCTTGTTTATTTTGATCTTATTGGCATGTGTTTTCCAACTGATTATGGAGTTCCATTTGGTTAGTGACACCGTGAACGATATACAGTTCCGTTTGATTTGGAAATGTGCACTTTATTAACTAATTAACAATATATTTTAACTTTAAAGTTGCACTATGCATGACCATTTTCAGTTGTATTGTTGAACACCGTATGAAATACAATAGAATACAATTTGTTTCCTCCGTGAGTAAATTACGTTTGATAATATTTGTCGCACATTATTAAATCAAACGGTGGTCAGAGATGGTCACACGATTGATGTGTTATGTAATAACAACCCAATTAAAAGGTGGTGCTGTTACGTTGATGGATACATCCTTTCGCGAAAGTTAATTAATTTGTGTTTTTTTTTATATATTTATCTTTTACAAAACGCTTACTTACCCGTGTCGGTGTGTGTGACTTTTAGTGAAATTATCGACTCGTCGTAATGTTACATGGTTGGTTTGTGTCGAGAGGCGCGGGTGAATTGTGATTGTCTCTATGTATGCTTGCCTAATCTTATGCACAGGTTAATACCCACTCGTATGTTAATGAGCACAGAGTAACGTAAAAGTGTCGCCGAAAGCGCGTCCCTCGACTCCATCCAACCATGTGTAAGCTTGTTTACTAGAGTACAAATAAAATGACTTCATACAATAATTAGCCAAAAATCTTAAGAGAAAGTACCCCTCCGATTTCTATTCGGAAATCGTTTATTTTACAAAAATCAAAAATCCTTCGTGATTTTTTTTCCTTCGTCGGATTTTTTTTGTTATATTCACGATTACTTTTGTACTATTTTTTTTCTTTTAGGTAAATCGTTTCTATATTTTTATTACTAATTGTTAGAGAAATATATGCCGTAAGATGTGGCAGATTTCCCCACCATTGGCTTTTTGGATACAATTATTCTAATATCAACTAATTTTATTAATTTGAAAAATATTATTTTACGGAGTCTCATTATCAAAAATCTGTATTAAGACTTTGTCGATAACGGTAGACCCTTTACGCTACTGCTTTTATATTTTTATTGGAATAATTATGAACACAAAATAAAATACAATGAAACATTGAACTGAAAAAATACATTTGGAAATGTAACTGTACTAAAGTATAACGGTAAAATTTTAAATGTAAGACGATTTTATTTGAATTAGATGATATTAAAAAAATTGTTGCAGAAGGCCTCAGCTTGACTTAGTCCACGTTCGGACAGTAAATAATGTTTTTGTGTAGTTTCGAAAGATCTCAACAACTGCCATCACGTTAAGGCTACAGGAATGTTCACTGTGAGGTTTGTATATTGAATACAAGTAAACATGAATGAGTAATAATTATCTCTGAATTTTAATACGAAATTGGTTGTGTAAGGTTTGGAAATATTTTTTTAATAAATTAAAATAAAAGGTGATAATAAATTATTTTTGTACAATGCAGAAACACACGCGTATAAATCTCACAGTAAAGTTCTATTAGTGGAAACTTATCCAAAAAAAAAAATGTTTAGGTGGCTATGAATACCAGTTTTGGAAGCATTTGAATTTGAAAAATACATGTTGACACTGTTGAAAATTATTATTTTATAATTAATACACAAATAGTTAACATCAATTAGCCGTAGAACCTGTAGTTTGAAATAAAATTAGATTTAAATGTTTCGTAAACTGGTAATATATTTAACACTCTCAATGCCAACGGTAGACGACACCCCCAAGATTGTATACGAATGGAAACATTTTAATACAACACAATGGTTATTGTACTGAAATATGAAAAATTTAAAAATACAATTTTGAACATTTGAAACATATTTCAAAAACAAATATAATATCGTTTTGAAACATTGACGTTGTCGTTTGGAAGTGCCAAACGTGAAGAATTGGAAATATCGATATAATTAATTTTATTTAATTATGGTACTCGCTAGGCCTAAGTTATTTATATTTTTTATATATAGGCAATTTTAGTTATAACATGAATTTATTTTTAAAGATTATTTTTATAGTAACCCAAAATTTTCAGTTCGGGCGCCCGAATCTTTGGGCGAATAACGCCTCGGGATTATTATTATTTAATTAATTAATAATTCATAGCGGTTTCCCACTGTTGTGCGTGGCCAACTCAACGCGAATTAGAATTATTTTTAGTACTTAAATTGTATTAAAATGTTTTCAGATAAGTCTTGCTTGCACTGGCGTTGACGGTGTTATTCTGAAAATTTAGCCTGAAATTAAAAAAAAAATGTAAAGGGTGTAATGAATTTGTAATGTGATTGTTTATGTTTTTTTTCTGTGAATAATTAAATATGTTCTTCGAAATTAAGGTTCGGTTTAAATGTTAAAAGTGCTAGGAACGGATATCGAACATTATATTTTTAAATTTAATGTGTGTATGTATGAGGTTTGTTTTTCTCAAAGTTTTGTATGACATATTTTTGTATCAATTTCGATAATATCTCAGGGCCTACTTTCGTAAAACTTTTTGAAAACTTTAACTTGTAAAAAAAACATGTTTGTTTTGTGCGGTTTCGACATGAATTTTGAGCGTGACACTCGTTTTATCTATGCGGTTGGAAGTGAGCGGGACGGAAGATGGCTTAAGTTAGCGTTATAATTCAGTGTCTCTTTCTTCCACTGTTCTGTTTCTGGGTGCGAGTTCCTTTCACGAGGGATATTTGCTTGTTTAGAAGTTTTTAACTGATAGGTTACTCGACCCTTCAACGGGACACGATATACGCACGCTAACTCGTCCCCTCACTCAAGAGTCGAGCTCAAGTTTCGTGCCGGGCCCTTAGTAAAGTTAATTTTATTTGTTTACTGGTGCGAATAAACAATATCAAAACTACACTGTGTATTCTTGTATACAACTGGTTTGATTACTTAGTCCATTTGGCCTAATTTGATATACGTTCCTAGCATTGAAATTCGAATTGGTTTCGGTTAAAATCGTGGTCCGTGTTGAACCCAATTAATGCTGAGCCCTCGCTCGTTTTATAATATCACAAATATATGTTCAATATTAAAATATGTGCCCGTCGTGAGCGATGCGTAATGTAGGATTCGTTGAGGTGCGTTCAGTTAAAAATAAATCCGAAAGTAGTATGACAACTTCAGTCGAACTACATTTGTTTATTTTAAATCAATATTAATTAGTATTGTATCAATGAGCTACGATCATGCTCAATATTCTGTTTATTTATTATCATTAAATCGTTTGCCAAGCAACTTTTAAAGAAATTGCATTGGCTGTTACTACCTTACCTCACAGTTAACCATAGATAACGGATATATGATTAAAAAGACTGTAAATGTATTATTGTTTGCGATTGGGGCGAGTGAAGTAAGCACAATTAAAAAAATGTACAGATTAACGATTGATAATTAAATACAAATAATAACTTAGAATCAGACTTCATTATTATGAAACGAAAATCACCAATAACAAAACTATTAGTCTTATGTTAGTGATAGTACACATATATTAAATACGTTTTAAAGATTAACTACGGAACGTCAAGATTTTAGATCGGAACCAATTCGTAGAATCATTGAGATGCGGCAACAGCGGATGTTTTTGTACATGAATATTTTTACTAGATGTTCTACAGATCTGTTTTCCAACACCGCATGTATGCGTAAAATGGGCTAGTTAAATTTTTGTTTGATTTACGTCGCGGCCATTTTGAATATCTAATAGACATTGACAGAAGGTGCACTCTACGAATGTCATACCTCGTTAAAAGTATATCGTTGAAGATGATTAGCGATTGCTTTTGTATGATTTGGGATCTATTTGATCAAATGGCGCGTAGGTGAGATGGCCTTATTCAGGAGTTATCGAATTGATAAGACCTAAGATGTTAGTAGACTGCGATCTATAAAGTACATTATCAGTAGGTGTATCTTCAGAATTGTGCTGTGTTTTAAATGTTGTGACTTTAAAACTATCTTTGCTTTGCCTTGTCCTCATCGGTGTCCGCCTTAAAACACACACACACACACACATACACAAATAGCGACACACATACATACCCCCCCCCTCAAACGGCATGGTTTGTACCCCATTCGATTTTCTCTCTAGTTGAATGAAATCACAATGTTATTGATTACATTACATTATTGCGAGGTTGATGAAACTATCTGATTTAAAAAGGGACTGGCAAAGGACACACACATTTTTACATATTTCGTGTTTGCAACACTCAAATGATAAGATTGGGCTTCGCGATGTTGAGTGATCATCGTAAGTCTACCTAATTTTGAATAGTCGTTTATACAGATGCACGTTTTGTAAAGCAAATATCACTTACAAGTTGTCAATTCATTGGATTTTTAAGAAGGCAATATGATCGCAATAACCCTAGAAAAATTGAGATGAAACTCTGCAATTGTTGGTTAGTATTTTATATTTTTTAAGCGTATGATTTTGTGGGTTCTCGTTTCTATGACGTTTTAGGGAAGATGACGTTTCGAAGATTCTAATGTTGATTGTAAAACTGAAATGTATCTCTAGTTGGTAGGATGTTTAGTACAGGATTGATATTGTTAGTTTGTTAAAAATAATGTTCAGAAAAAGGTATTTGGATAAAGGTAAAGGATATTTGGTCAAATTGTTGTTCACGATGATGACGTGTTTAGACGATATGGCACTAGCTCAGAAATAAGGCCAAGTTAACTGTTCTCCTAATAATTCATCACACATACATACCTCTCGATTTTTGTTCTGTATCAGCGTAAGAAATCATTATGACGAAAAACTAAAATAAAGTGTTCGGGCGCCAGAGATAAAATTCAGATTTTCGAGTGCTCATTTTTCGAACGTAAAATTTGAGTTATATGAGATGGTATGTTTAGATACAAGAGGATACATTGACGTGTAGTTTGGGATACATCAGGGTGTGACGTCAGAGGTATTTGTCAAACGAAATTGCCGTTCCATGAACGTGATGTGAAATTAATGAAATTATAAAATGTGATGTTATGAATGTAAAAAATGAATGCCATATACATCAAGTTCAATTTCAAATAAGGAGTTTTAAAAAATAAACACTGATTTTATCACAATGAGACCAGTCAAAGTACTAATATGACGAAAATGTCTCAAACCTAGCATAATTATATTTTACAATTTAAAGAGATTGGATATTTAATTTGATTTTAGTCTTCGTCAAGCAACTGGGTACATTTTAATGTATCGAAATATGACAATGAACGTAGACATTCATAAAAACTAGGACAGAAACGATCGATCTACGAGGAATTTAATTATTAATGATGATTTATGATTTTTGGGAAAACACGAAACTCGATATAAAATTAACTATTGGTTTCGGATCTCCAAACGTCGCAATTTGGTAATAAGGAAATGTGTTAACATGGTAATAAACATTTTCAGCGCCGAATGTGTACCTACATAGCTCGTCTATAGACGAAGCTTATTACTTCAAAATAACCCCGATTTAGCAACATCTAAAGTTTAGTTTAAATTCGACTAAATTTCACGTTTTAGGCACACTTACGCTCTGACTACGGTCGATGTTGATGGAAATTTATGGTCGTCTTAAAATATTACGTCATAAATTTACCATAAACATTTTAATTATAATTACGATAATATGCGAAGAGTCAAAAACATTTATATAACAACAAAATATTTAAGAATAACATTGTTTGGACTCGATATTTTTTCAAGAATTATACTGCATTAAATCGGGTTATTTGTCGAGTAACTAGTAAGTCGTGTGTGAGAAGGGAAGTAATTGAAGGAGTTGGTTTAGAAGGTAAGGCTAGGTAGAGTAGAGTAGGATAGATTAGGAACGTCATAGAATCGAGTCTGGTTGCAATTGGGCAAATCTAAATACAATTAAGTTAAACGTTACTTATATTTGAACTCTAACGGTTTTTATAATACACTGGTAGAGGGCGTTACAAGATGAATATTGCATAAATGTAATCGTATTACTATTTCAACTTTCATTTGTTGTTGTTTTTTATTGTAATATATTATGTATACTTATTATTGGGGTCCGTGAAGTGTCATAGGCCGCGTTCCAGTAAGCGTTAACAACGATCAGATCGATCAGCGTTCCACATGACGACCGCGGTCGTTGTGGTCGAGCCGAATACGTCACTAATGACGTCATAACAAAAGCTCATGCGACGCTCACCACGACCCATGTTATAAGGTGGGTCGTGGTGAGCGTTCCACTAGAGTTTATGACAGTAGCGCTTACAAGCTAGTGGAACAGAAATAAGTGCGGTCGTGAGCGTGATCATTGTGGACGTCAAGTGGAACGCGGCCACAGTAGGCAGAAGTAATAAAAATACGTTATTTAACGATTCACCGCAGTTTCCAATATTTATTCTTGTAACGAATTTTATCAATTAAACATCACACCAAATCTTTTATATTACTTTTCGAACAGCATGTCTTTTGTAGACCGCCATTAAAGTTATACATCACTTTTGTTGACAAATACGCCTAACATTGGGTTCCAAAACAATGTACTTAAAAATATGTCGTCATAAAGGAAAATGTCCATATTGTAAAAATTGGAGGTTGGAATTAATGGTTTATATGTTTTAAGTTCGGGTGTTTTCTTATTTCAATTTGTGTATCGCATATTTTTATCTTTAAAGGAAAATATGAAATCTCCTTCCATCTTAGGACTAGCTGTTCGAAGGGATGTTAAAGTTATCAAGTTATTTGTTAAGACATTGTCTGTATTGCCTTAATCGTCATGAATTTGTAACGTGTTTCTCATTAATTAGTTCGTAATTTATTTCTTAATTTTAAAGCTTTGTTTTTTTTTGTATTTGAAATGGCCAATAAGTGCGCATGGTTCTTATTTGTGCTTTTGTTGTAGATATGATGTATTTTTTATACATTTTTGACGTCACGTAAACAATGATCAGAAGTATTGTATCGTAAAATGCTCATCACTAATTTAATACATATCGCATTAGTAAATGCGTTTTCTAATTTATGCAATCATAAATTATAGTAATCCAGAGTTAGATGCAGAAAAAATACAATTAAAGATTTGTTTTGCCGCTCAGTTTTGTAACGAAAAGTTGCTTAAGGTATATGAGTATTAAATGATTGAATGTAGGCTATATTTGAATCGAATGCATCAAATTTTATAGACTTCAATCCGAAATCTGAACTAAAGTCTGTGATAGGGATATAGTTTTCGATACTTCAAAAATACTATTAAATTACATAGGTGATACTCGCTTCAGTTGTAACAAACGTCCCGATGCCGTTAAATTATCTAAATCCAATCCAATTTTAATGTAGGTTTTTCACATTGGGCTGTTTAAGCTTTTCAATTTCTATTGAGTTCGATTTATCACAATATATACATTCTCATGTCACATGATTTAATCTCGTTCTGTCATCGGTTATCACTCGACCCCCCACGCCCTTTCATGAAAGGTTTAGCTTTAAAGATTGTTGTTTGCCTTATAAGAAAATGTGATCTTATGACGGTTATACTTGAAGGATGTCGCAATACGTGGCGGTCGCAGCCGTTTGTGTGTTTCTTCCGCGGGCCGGGAACGTAGATAATGTCGTTTTAAAAAATTCAGTGAGAAAAAATTAATATAAAACATTTTCTCACTGTTATTGAACTTATATTTATTTTTAAATATAAAAAGGTTTATAATGTTTTCCATGCCTACCAATTTTTTATTTATCAGACTGATCGAGAATTTTTTCAACTTGGTTTAAACGCAAATTTGTGAGTAAACGTGTTAGAAATTGTTACTTTTTGAATATTTTTTAACATTATCTGTGATTAATGGTGTCGTGATATTGTCTATGGTTTCCTTAGATTCACGAGGTGCGCGCACATAAGGCTTGCGACCGCGACTTTACGGTAAATTATGCCTTGTGTAATGATAACAAAATGAATTATGTAATATAAGACTTGACAATGTGCGGTGTTACGGTAGGATCAGTGGATACGTGTCAATTGGGTACAGTTCTGTATTCGGAGGGAGCTTCATTAGTTGTCCATTGTCCGTCCCTCTCTAATGCCCATTGTTGGAGAGGGATGCGGATATGAGAAAGCCGTTACTTCTCAAATCAAGTGCGCGTAACTCCGCGATTGTACTCCGTTCAATGTTAAATTAATAAAATAGTCTACTTGCTTATAAAAAATCTTATTCTTTAAAATAATTTATTTTTCAACGCATCACATAAAACTTTCTTTGTCTAGAGTAAGATTGAAATCCTGAACAGTTGCAAATTCAATTGAGTTATCTAATCTTGAACTAATAAAGCCCTCTCTGCAAAGCATTAACGTTTTCTTTTATGAATCGTAAGAAAATTCTTAGTTCCACAATAATTAAAATAATATATGTAAATTTTTTCTTATCTTAGTAAGTAAAAGATCTCATATGTGAAATGATTTTGTTTTGTCTTTTTTATATTTTGATGAACTTCAGAATAGTCGAATCGATTTAAAGACAACCTATATAAAATAAAAATATGGATGTATATAGTTTGGAGTTTTATTTACCAATCCCAAATTTTTTATCCATATTTGCTTATCAGAACGATTTCCCGATATATTTACCAGGAAATTATTATTATATTTACGAAACTAAGTTTTAAATAAAACAATGTAAAAACACTGTTATGCAACTTTTAATAATTTATTACATACACAAAATAGATCATTTTACAATTTCAGTTGAATACAAGATATTACAAATGTAGCGGACATAAGTACCATTTCATTAAAAAATAACAAAAAATCTATTAACACATTTAATATTTAGGAAGTAATAGCGTATGCAGTCTGTGGTGTAATATACAGAGTGTAACATATTACCACAGAGTAACTAACTGTATAAAAGTTCTTGCAGCGTACGAAGTAGTACTCTGTGTCGCGTGTACCATAAATACACGGTACATTTAAAATCCACAACGACCCTATAACATTTAATAACAAAATTCAATTTCTGTACACTATTATGCAAAGATTTCGAAAGATGAATATTAAACTCAGTTCAGTATAATTGACTTCACACGTGCAAATAACAAACTGTAGAGTTTTTTTTTTAATTTCGTCTAGACCTTAAATTACATTATATTGGCCTTAAGTCTCTTCAATAGTGACATGTTAATAAAAAAAGAGAGAAATTCATGGAATTTGACAAACGCTATAAATGGTGGCGGAATAGCCAATAATCAATGTTACTACATAGTACAGGGGCCCTTGAAAAATAAAATGTAATGTGTGAAACAATAAAACATTCTTCATTTCACTAAAATGTTAGTAAAAATATTTTATTTTCATATAAAGAATTTATCTATGGCGATATCTACAAACATATCAACCGCATGCACTTTGATAGTCAACGAGTTTTATTATACCGACAGAACACTAACGGTCGGTTTCTGAAAGGCTGATCAACGAAAAATTTAAGTAATTCACTGTCAAATCTATTATCAAACGTCTATTGGATTGCAGAAAGCATGATTATTCAGAAATTATTCGCTAATCAACGTTTCAGAAACTCGAATTGACTTCATAGAACTTTCACGTTAATATGCGTGTTGTATGAACGAAATTTTGACAAACCTTTCAGAAACTGGCGGTAAGTCCAATAGTTACATTAATTAGGTGAATTCGACCAAATTTGAAGTGTTATTCTGAGAATAATTTAAATTCATTCGCACGTTGTCATGGTAACGGCGGATATCATTATAAATAAAAATATTCAGTTCAAATATTGACTTCAAATTTATAAATATTGATTTTTTTAGTTGATAATTATGGTGATATGGTCAAATTCACCTTCAGGCAGCTTTATTATGATTTAACAACAACACTTTACACAACAACTTTTTATTAAGTATTTTTTACCTCGAACTTTCAAACAAACCTATTTAGAAATCACCAATCGACCCTGATAAGTACAAAGTCATTGAATCTTGAACTTTATTGTGAGCGACTTAAAATTAATTACGGCTTAAAACACTGAGTATACCTCGATATCTGCGTAAACAAAATTAGCGACGTCATGAACAAAGTTTACAGTAACAGACAAAAGTTTTCCATATCAACAATGTCCAACACGTAAGCGGGTGTCTTCATAAACAGTACGAAGCACCCTTCCGGAGCCCCTATAAGGCGCCGCGGCCTCGCCCTCTGCCCCTAAACCCGCCCCTGCCTCGGGGTCGAGCGCCCTTGCTGGTGTTGGGAGGGCTTTTAGGTCGGAGGGCCTCGATCCGTTCGGTGCAGCCGGTACTCTCCCTGCCCTCCGTGAAGTATGAAGCGTACAATTCGGCGTTGAAGTTGGAATTGGTCAGCTCGTGGCCAATGGTCACCCAGCCGGGACGGATCGTCGAGTCCCGCCCGAACAGATGTACTCTAAGGAGGTAAGTGTTATTATAATTGGGGGACAGCCCAATACAAGCCCCATATTTGTAAATTAGAGGCCATGCATTATGTCATATGTTAAGGGGGTCAATGAAGATATTGTGTGATTATGAAATTCATGACGTAATTTATGGATGACCCCTGTGAAATATATATTATAGACTCATTTAAATTTTTCAATACCTAATAAAATCAAAACTCAGAATTAAATCAATTGTTATATAAAATTGTTCTATAAAAGCTTTATCATGATCCCATTAAAATTATCCTTAAATTTTCTCTGTATTCCCGCCACATTATAACCTTCTTAATTATTTTTCGTTATTTCTGCTTGTCTTGCTTCAATCAAATGCCAAACAATTCATCGTGTTCCTGCTGGGATCATAAGGAACAGTTCTTACTTACTTCTCTACCTTTTCTTAACCGACATTGATCACAACTCCGATGTTGCCGGTGGATGCTCATCCTTGTTTGTCAGCTATTTACAAATAGAATTCCCAATAATTCCGTAATACATACTAGATATTAAATAAGCCTACACAGTTATATTAATTATTCCATCTATAGTGTGCTGCTGAGCCATATTAGTGTAAGTTAGGTTAAGCATTATAATTTTGTAGTAAGTGCTAATAAAGTCTCCTTTAATCCGAACCTTGCACCATCATTACACATAATATTAAGACTTCTACGTACCTCCGTCTGCCCAAACAAAAATGCTCCATGATATGGAAGATCTCAATGGGCTTCTCGGTGCTGCCAAACTCCTGGTCTTCCGATATGATCAGGTCGATGTCGACGTTGGCGTGAATGAAGTCTCCGTCGACAGACCTTCTCACGGTGCCTTTGATGCCCATCAGACAGTGCTCCTTGGTCCGCTGGAACACTGCATTGTGTTCCAAGTTCTTCGAGTGGCCGGGGTTCTTGATGTTAGTTTTGATCCAGCATATGTCTTCACAGCGACGGAAGCCCCATTTCTTTAAGCACTCCCTCCCCATATCGAGACCTGAAATTAATGAAAACCAAACAATACATCAGCCATTTTCTTCTTTCAAAGTCAAATTACCCATTCTACTTAAGAACTTATAAGCTAAATCAGTCAGAAGACTGCTTGCTTATAAATAAATTGATCCAATCTTAAATAAAATAAATCACTAATATTTAGCATGTACATATAGAAATTTCCAACAAAAAACTGACTATCATTCCGATTTAAGGATTTAAAATATTTAAAATTACATCATTGTACGAGATGCATGTTTATAAGGGTTTGGTAATCTCCTAATAAGTACATTAAATAACGAAAACTTCAATTTAACTTTTACTTTACTATTAATACTATACGTCATTGATAATATAAAAAAATAAAGCTCAAGCTAGGATCCTGAAAAATCTAGAAACATGGTTTATAGATACTCACCATCAGAGCTGCCACACCACAGGAAGAGGAACGCTCGCGGCTGCGCCAACTGCTGCAGCTCTAGCGCGAGCACGTCCCGCCAGCGCCAGCCCGCACCCAGCGGTGGCTCCACCAATAGAACATCGAACTTGCTGCCCATCCGTTGCAGCTCGAACGTCTATACACATTTAGCATGAGGTTATTTTATCAGCCTAACTTGCTACCATTTTATTCAAGACACCAAAATAACGCCACACACTCATAACCCCACACTAGGATACCCTGTGTCGTGGGTGCCATGGACAACACGGAAAGACATACACACACACCCAGACCGAGAAC
>DWJN01002449.1:0-15244 GCA_018248895.1 Carystus phorcus
GAATCGAGGTCTATAGCAAATTTGTTCAGAATTCTCAGATAAAGGTTTTGGTACCAAAATTATATCGATCGGACACAAGGTTGATGAGTTACAGTCGAAATGTTGAGTTTTTGATTTCTATTAATAAAAGTATTCACCAATTGCTTCAATTTCATTAAACATTGATCGCAAATTAAGGGTCAGTATGAAATAAGCAATACGAAGAATTATTGGAGAACTTAATGAAAACATCCAATTATTTTCAACCAATAAATTCTTAATGGCTAAAGCTTAAATTACGACCAGTTGAAAATTCCAATTACCGTTTTAATTGCTGTTAATATTATTGGGTGTTTTACGTATTGTTGGGGTTGGGATCACCCTCACCCTTTTGTTTTCTACAAAGTGGACAAAGACAAGGTCCTTTGAGGGAATAATAATTACATACAAATTATTTAAGTTTTAAAGATTCATGTCAAAAACTACAAAATCCAACTATGTAATAGGTACTATTAGCAAGATTTTTTTAAACATAAATATGAGTACTTTCTGTCACTGATTCTTTTTGTTTTTAAAAGGGATATTTCTGAAATGGTGGTAGATGCAATTTAGTTATGATGACGTGAGGCCGTAGCTTAAATGATATTGATACTAACTTTCGTTCAATTCCTTCACAGTGTTTGTCATAGATAAATGTCTATTCATACACACATTTTACATGTACTATAATCGCTTTGTAAATGGACTAAACATAACATCGACTTCAATTAAATACGCCGTCTTAAATATTCCGATTTTAAAGCCACACACGCCTCAAGTAAATGAGTAAATAAGTATTAGGGATAACACAAAAACTACTCGCCAGTTGTCGCTGTTTATAGAAAGAATAGAAAAATGTTTATTCCGCCATGAAGTAACATGTACGTAATTGTAAACAATAATAATAATTATAAATAGTAATATAAATAACCATGCCAGTCTGGCGGAAACCGGTCACACTCAGAGCTGTGGCGTGGTGTGGGTGGCCACGCCCTCTTATATGGGAACACGACAAGCACCAGCTTTCGAATAAAATAAACACCTAAATCAGTATTCCAAATAAAATGTTACTAACGGTCGGTTTCTGAAAGGCTGATCAACGAAAAAATTAAGAAATTCACCGTCAAATCTATTGTCAAACGTGAATTGGGTTGCAGAAAGCGTGATTATTCAGAAATTATTCGCTAATAAACGTTTCAGAAAGTCGAATTGACTTCATAGAACTTTCACGTTAATTGAAATGAAATGAGTGTTATATGAACGAAATTTTGACAAGCCTTTCAGAAACTGGCGGTAAGTATTTTTTTTCATAATTAAGGTTACCCATATTTATCAGCCTATATCTATCTGTTTGTTGTCCTAACATGTTTTTTTTTAATTTAATAATTCATGTACAAAAATATACAAATTTAGAAACAATAACAAACAGCCGTCTTGAGGTCAGCAGTCCATCAGGTTGAGGGAGGTCCTACGTTCCGTTTTCTGAAACGCCATTCGAGGATTCACTTCCCCAACGATTGTTTTTTCCGTCAATATCTGTCACATATCTGCCACGCCCGGGAATAGAATCGGATCTTCTTATCGTAGACACTACCAACTAGCCAACAACACATTACGAATAAATTCATTACAAAAACTTCAACAAGATTTGTTTTGGAGATAAAACTTTTATTGGAGTCGATTACATTGAGATTAGTCGATGCCTTGAAAAACCTAATTGTATGAATAACTTGTAAATTGTCTTCTCTCTAAGTACTTACTATAATTACCTAGTATAAGTATTTATTATATAACTTGTAGACTCGGCCACGCGTTGCCCTGACTAAGGTTTATACACTCAATATAGCCATTTAATTATCTTACACCGCCATCTGTTAGAATGTTATGGAACTAATCCTTTGTAAGATATTAAACAAATAATTTGCAATAAAATAGTATTGCGACTATAAATTGAGATGTAAGCTATCCTATCTTTTAATTTGGATCAAACTGCACACGGTATGCAATATTGATTAAAATCGGTTAAGTGGTTTAGAAGTCTTTCGCGGACAAACACACACACTTACTTTATATATATTAAGAAGATTACAGAAATGACACTATATAGTTAACACGTTAAAGTAAACTAAACAAAACGATAATAGATATCTTTATTCTTTAGGATGTATGGCAGCATTCAGAAATGATTAAAAAAAAAGTACTGTCTTATAACTGGAACACTGGATTTTATGTGATAAAAACAAATGTGCGCTTTCTGTCCATATAATTAATTCGGAATAAAATACAAATATCGTGGGTTCCCGTTCCAGGTAAAATATAGAATTACAGGAATTAGTCAAGAGTAGTACTATTGCAGTTGTTTACCTTAGATATTACCACTATTATTTTTTATTCTCTGTTTGGTTATCCATGCTAAACGGCACAAGAAATCCTAGTGCGGGGTTATAAAAGTACGCTTTTATTTATTTAAACGACATTTGTAAGGGATTACAGGCTGTTGATTTATCGCTTATATTACGGTGTAAAGGGTAAAGCCACTGATGATATTAATAAAATTTAAACAAAAGGTCAAAGATCTGATCATACGAATGTATTCATAAGTGCAGGGAATTTTCCTTTAATTTAAATTATGCATGTGAACAGCGCTCATCGTAATGCAGTTTGGTGTGTACGGCCCAGAGATCCATTAGCACAAGAATACATTATTTATGTCACGTTCCCTTCAAACACCAGAGTTATCTGGAAACGAACATCACTAACTAATAATATTAGCTGACTCAGCAGATTTAACAATGTATTTTACAAGTATTCTAATAAATAAATTATGTTATTTACCTTTCGATTTGTTCTTTTGTATTGTTTTATATACTTCTATCTACTCCATTATTCTTCATACAGAACACATGATTTTTTTTAGTTTATATAAGTATGGATCTTCTTCGGATATTCAGATGTGTATTTTCAGTCAAACTTTATAAATCAAAACAAAGACAAGCGCCACCTGTTAGATGCGTATCTAAGTAAAATAACAAATGATGAGGACTTGTACTAATTAATTTACTTATACTGCCATCTGTTAGAAACTTCTCAAACCCAAATTAAAATAATTTAGTTCATAGGTATTTATAAATACATTCTTGACGTCACCTTTTTTCAATCTATCATTCTTTCTAAAATAATAAAAGAAACGGCGACAAATTCTATTCCTAACAAAATATCTCTTATGAGTACTATCAAACGTTTATAGAAGCAAAATTTTGAAAGTAAACGACAGATTGAGTTAAGATTCCTAAACAAATTAATATTTAAAAAAAAGATTGTTCTACATACTTTTTATTTATACTTTCCTCTACAGCAAAAAAAATTAATGATTTTTCACTAGCCGTAACTAAACCATGGCGTATAGTGAAGGGATTTAACTCACATTTAGCTAGTACTGTACCTAACCTAATAAATTAAAAACAAGTCATTTGGTGGTCAACGTATTGGCGATGTAGGCGCTGCCATCTATTGAGAAGCTACAGAGTTTGTGTTTTCATATGTTGTGGATAGATGGCGGTGGACGTTATAGAGTTTAAACAGAACTAAATTGAACGGTACGAGTAAGTAATAAAATAATTGATCAACAGTATAAGCTCATTACTTATTAGTAAAATTTTCTGCCGTGTCTACACACACTGATACTACTATCAGTTTGATTTCCGACATGGGCAGATAACTATTTTGTGTTTTAATTATTTATCTACAATAACAACCCATACCAATGCTTGCCATACCCTCCGAGGCACGGAAATGCTCAAGGATTTTTGCCACTAGCGGGCACCCATCCTGCTACTGATTGCTAACAGTATTTAATAAAAAAAATTTTCAACAAGAATGATGTAGGTTAAAAAGTCTTCCTATTCAATATACAGAGTGCCAAAATCATTATTTATCATTGTTTTATTATAAAAACAAATTCTCAGAAACATTCAAATATCCTTTATAAACTTTGACCGGGCTTTACAAGTTCAATGGCATTGACCTTACGAATACGAATACTTGATGAAATCGAATACATTATACATGATCACAGGAAATCATTGTTTATCTTAAACTGATTTATTTATCATCCACTGCATATTTATTGGTTTCAGGGTATTGCTTGTAATAAACTGAAACATTATATTTTATTATTTGAATTATGTTTATCGAATTGGGAATTCTTTTATTTTCCATTTAAAACAAAAAAAAAACAGTAAAATTCTGCAAAGCAACGATCTGGCGAAGATCTGTAAATTGTAAAAACTGAATAAAAAACCTTTTTTGCATATTTCGTACAAAAAAAAACGAAAAACATTAAATTTAGATTTATTATTTTTAAATGCTGTTCTGTTTATGATACACAATTACACATAGGTGTCGCAAAGTCAATAGGTAATAAGTACATTTTAATATAAATATTAAATTTAGCTCAGTTAGGTACTTCAGATAAATACAGTCAGGATTATCTCGAGAAAGCTAATTAATATAACTACAAGTTTAAATATTGATCCTAATTAACACCTACAAAACTTAACTATATGAAGCTGAAACTACATGTAATATAATTTTATTTGTACCTACATATATGAAGCCGTAAATATAAAACGGTATAAAATTGTTAAATCTTTTATGTTAGGTTATAACTTATATTCCAACTATCGTGACCCACCCTCGCTTCGCTTAGGTATGTATTTTACTTTGTGTGAATAAATATGATAAATAACTAGGTACTTTAAATTTCTCAATATTATATTGAAATGATTGAAACGTGTTTTTCTCATAAGTTACATATTTTTCTGGGATAAAAAGGAGACTATGGCACACTTCACTCCTTCAACTATCTCCATATTAAACATCATATCGATCCATCGCTTTTTATGTGAAAGAAGGACAAACGAACAAACACTTTCGCATCTTTAATATAATTATTGATAATAAAATAAAATTGACAATATAATATAGAAGTTTTAGTATAATTTAAAAGGCATCTGTTATTCTATGGCCTGTATCTTTTAGCGTTCTGGTTGACGTGGAACTCAATGCCCAGGGCCGTGGGATCGAGGCCAGCTATGGCGGTGGCGATAGGCCTGGCTAGAGCCACACCGTTGACTGCCACAGCTGTAGCCCTGGGCCGTGACGCAGCTAACCCTTTCTCTCCAATCACTGCAAGTCCTGGAAATCGTGATGAAAAATATAAAGTAAATATTATCATCATCATTAGGGTATTAAATCTGGCTTATAGTTTGTATGTAGGAGAAGTGCAGAACGCTAATCTATACTAATATATAAAGCTGAAGAGTTTGTTTGTTTGATTCATGGTTTGGGCTAATCTCAGGAACTACTGGACAGATTTGAAAAATTCTATTAGTGTCAGATAGTTCATTTAAGGAGGACGGCTATCGGCTTTATAATATCACGCTAAGAGAAATAGGAACGGAGCAGCAATAAAGAATATTGCAAACTCAAATTTTATTGCGTGCGCTGAGTAAACGGTGAAAGTTACTCAAAATTATGTATTATAATATGGTTCCCCTCTAAAAGTTATAAATAAATTATTTTTTACTATTTTTTATGGACAACCCACTATAACCATTTTTATGGTTATCATAAAATAGTCTTAAAATAATAATTTATGTAACAAAATAACGTTTGCTGGGGTAAGCTGGTATTTTTATATAATATCCAGTAGAAGTGTATGAAATTAATATAAATAAACATTACACACACTACCATTCACATACAGGCATAATTAAGATTAAGCACATTAGTTGTTTACGTTTATATTGTCAATGTGAATTAGCGCTTTGACGCATATATTACGGACGAATTTCGACTGCAGACCGGGTTTTGACATCCTAATACAAACAAACACAACAAACTCTAAAAGTAATCGTTAATAAATACCCCAATTAAAAGGTGTTTTCGAATAGCCTACATACATAGACATTGATCAGTGGATTGGACGACTTCTATAGCGATAGAAATTAAGCAGAAATTAAGTATTAACATATTTGTTATCATAGTACGTACCAATAGGTTTCGCTTCAGCGACCGACCCCGTAAAGCCTCCATCAGAGGGTTCATCGGGACTATCGATGCTAACGCCCTCTTCACCAACCTGAAGTGTGTATAAATAAATCTTAATATACATATATAAAGCACGTGTTACGTGTTTGTTCAATACCTTCCAAAAGAATTAGTTACACAAGATTTTAACAAATGGCGGTTTAAGGTAATTGCTTGTCAAAATTGAGTATATAAACCTTTCTCACAGCAACGCGATTAGTGTAAGATAGTCTATTTATCGAGCAAGGCTATAGGCTACATAACATCACGCTAAGATGAATAGGAGAGGAGTAGTATTAAAAATATTGCAAATCGGCAAAATTTTGAGCTTTTGTTGCATGCGCTGAGTAAACGGTGAAAGTTACTTAAAAATCATGTATTACAATATTTTTCCCCTCCAAAAGTTCAAAATAAAAGTCCGCGATAGCATATGTCTAGCTTTTAAGGTTAACTCACTATAACCATTTTAATGGTTATCATAAAATTGTTTTAAAATAATAATTTAAATGGCAAGACAACGTTTGCTGGGGTCAGCTAGTATTATTTAAATGTAAAATGAATACTAAAAATTTACACAACTACAGTACTTACATCATCATCATCATCTTCATCGGATGCTTCATATCTCCTCAATGTTGAGTTTTTTTTAAACAATGCTGATATATCTTCTCCTATTTCTTCTATTAGCTTTATAGTGTTAGACGCCGCTTCTCCAATACTTGCTAGTTGGTTCTTGAATTTTGTCGTATCATTCTCATTAAGCTTACCCAGTCTCCTTCCCAGGTTGTTTAACTTGATCAGACTCGACGATAAGGATTTTAAAGATTGAAGGTTAGCTCCCAAAACTCTCGACAGCAAGTTGTCATTGCTATTCTTGATAACATTTTCTCCGCTTATATTTTCTTCCGTTACTATCTTTTCGCTCACAACAGTTCCACTGTTATCTTTTTTTATTTCTAAATATTGACCTTTTGCTCCACCGTAGAAGGGCAAATATTGTGTTACAGCTCTGAAATACATAATTTATGGGTTGTTGAAAGTATGTTTATTAAAGTAAATATAAATACGGATTCAATAACTTAGTTTGCATGGCTAGTAAAATATGTATTTGAAAAAAAATATTTTCATAAATTTAGTTTCCTAATATAAAGTTTATTTATCTAAGCTAATGCAATTATTACGATAAATAAACAATAACAATTGCAATGCAACAAGCGCCTGTGGTACGCGCACGTTGAAAGAAAAGCTTCAATAGTAATAATTTGCTATTGATTTTCAACAGGCGCAATAAAAGTTTTTTAGTAATCTACTTTATCCTGTATTATTCTTAGATTGAAGCCACGTCAACTTGGCCTTTCATATTCTTTCGGAATGTTATATAATATGAATATACATAATGGTTTCCACTCTCTGAAATGTTTCTCAATATGAAAGTTGTTAATACTATTTAGTAAGAGTTTATTCATATAAAAACTTAAATCGATTGTAGATAAATAATGAAGTAAATTGATATACAAATAGTCAACATAAAAAGAACCAAGTAAACAAGATTGTTTTTTAATCCTACAGGTGTTTTTTATTCACGTTCCACATAATTTTCTGTTACTTCGTATGAACGCTGTAAAGTATGTCAGGATTGCCCATCTACAAGACCAAATTATCTTGCAATTGTAGTTTATTTTTTGTGTACTATTACAGATGAAAGTCAAAAAAACTGGCTTGGATATCCATTTTATTACGCCTCAAGCGACCTGGATGCGTATTATGATGGGTCCGAGTTCTTAATAACTTGTACGAGTCCCCGTTTTCTATAATGCAATACTTTTTCTGTTTTGTTGTAACGACGATTATAGATTTCGCAGAATTCCTTAGTCTCATACAATTATACTTTATTTTTGAACTTATTCCTTTGTCCGAGTGAATCTTGGCTAATTAAAATGTCATCTACTTTACCTTTTTTTTGTGTTTTTATGAGAATTACATTATTAATTTGTGCTATTATTACGCCGACCGATTCATGTCACTACTTTCATCAACCTAAAAACCTTTTAAAACTTGATACTCTTCTGTAAAATAATGATAAATTCATCTCGAACAGAAATGGAATATATACATATCATGTAGATACAAGATTATCACAAAAATATTTATATTTTTGCAACATCATCATGACTATTATTGTAGGTGATTAAAGCTACTTGTATATGCTCCTTATTCGCCGCTACAAGTTGAATAGTAATCACCTTATAATTTAAGATACTAAAGTCAATGACTCCGAATGTGCTTAGATTTAAGTAGTATCGAAATATAAATAACTTCATGTTTATCCACTTTTATATGTAATCGTGAATCAGGACCATTATGATAATATTTTATATTGAAATCTAGAAGAACAATAATTATACTTATTCGTGCAACTGTCATTTTAATAACCTCTCTATACTACTTGATCGCTTGACATCTTATGGACATATTTTATTTGGTTTTAGAGATGTTTTTAGGACATTACATCTTCACTTTAGGTCTAGAGATGATGAAATGTTGAGGCTAGTTAATTATAATCCTACTAGGCACAGGCGGATAGTTAATTCTGCAGAATAAGAAAGGACTTATTTATACAATACAATTTGAGTATTAAAACTAACGGTTACATGAAATAACGAACAAAAAAATATTAATCATACTTTATTTTGCAATAATGTTATCAACATTAATAAAATTCGAAAAACATCTTCAAGAGCCGTCGAAGTTATTTTCCGAAAGTCAGACTTCTGTTAAGCGTAAACCATCACCGGTGTTTTCGTTAGGATTGTAGTCGTAGAGGTAGAGATCAGATTGGGCGTGTGCTATACCACCCGGGCCCACGACGGCTGTTGCCTTAGGCATATGAATAACAGTACCGATTCTATTTCGACGAATCACTGCGTGCGATTCAGGGTTGGCTATAGCAAGTCCTCCGGTACCACCTTCAGCATATGCCACTGGATTCAAACGCAGCACAAATTTAGTGTCCATTAAAAGTCCCTCAGTGAATTTTTCACCATCATACCGGTAAATATCAGGCCCACTGTCAGTCAGTTTACTTCTTCGCGAGTAGATCCGTTCAGGGTCGAATCTAATGGTGAAAAATAATAATTAGTTAGATGTCAAAAAAATAGGGCAAGGGATAAAAGGTTCATGTTTGTTCGTTGGGATGATAATAAATGACTGGACCTGTTGCAACTAATTTTCCTTCTCTTATTGGTTGCTGAAGAGCTGCTGATGTATCGTTTAATTTGCGAAGTTGATTTATAACTGAATTTAGATCTGTTTCGCGTGACAGAGCAAAGACTCGAGCTGCGGGGCCTGCTACAGCCAAACCTCCTGGTTGAGTATACGCTAAACCACCAGGGCCTACAATCGCTGTTCCTCCCCTTCCAGCTGTCGCCACACCTCCAGGTCCAGCGATAGCTACACCTCCTTTCCTTACTTTTAATCGGTTTATGAAAAATCCTGGGCTAGGTGCAACTGGTTTCTTATTTCCAAAAAAATCAAAACCACTAAACGGAAATCGAAGGTCAGCATCTGCAACACTACTTTTGGTGTCTTCAGGTTCCTCTTCAATATATACCTTTTTAGGAGGTTTGCGTGTTACTAAAACTGGTTTTGCTACGTAAAGTTTTTGCGCTTTCCGAGATGTCTCGATTTTCTGAGTAGCAGGACTACTTGCAACAGTACGTTTTTTCATTGCACGCTCTTGTCTCGAACTCGTATCTTGAACCGGGTCAATGGATTTGTTGCGCTCTTCTTTAGCTTGATTTTCATGTGTCATATTTTCTTCGTAAGATGCTATAACGTTAAGGAGCTTATTTATTTCATTATCGTTTGTTATTTCATTGTCAACTGACTTTTGTTTTCTAGTACATACATCAGCATTTTGCCCATATTCAAAGAAATTGTTCCAACCACCGCCTTGTTGGAAAGCAATAAATGGATCTTTTACTAATAATGGGAATAAACTGGCGAAAGGCCACTGAAATTGAAACGGCCATTGGAAGTTTGACGGAAACGATGGAAATGATGGAAACGGTGAAGGTTGTTCCTGTCTAGCCTGATAATTTACTGCGGGTTGTAAGGAATTTAAGTCGTTGTTTGCATATCGCATATTATTTGGATACGGCATGATTACAACGGGCATATTCGTGATGTACGGATAGGGAGGTACAGGAGGAATTGATGGCTGATTAAAACCATTTGATAAAAGTGGTAACGCTCTAGAATTTTCTTGTCTAAAATTGTCATGATCTTCATAAAGATAATTATTCTCATATTGCTTTAACG
Source organism: Carystus phorcus (assembly GCA_018248895.1). NCBI lineage: Eukaryota > Metazoa > Arthropoda > Insecta > Lepidoptera > Hesperiidae > Carystus > Carystus phorcus. The sequence continues at coordinate 10,429 of DWJN01002449.1, forward strand.
ATGTTGGTTTTTTTGTAGCAGAATCTATTATATGTTGAATTTTGTTTAGCGTTTCTTCATCGATATTGAAATTTTCTGGGATTTCGGGTGGTTTATAATAAGTTTGTTGCTGCCTTTGAGGTTTTTTCAACCCATCATTGATAGCTTGTATCTTTTTTATTATATCTCCTACATTATATTGGGATGTAGAAGGATCTTTTATAAATGCGATTGATCTTTCCTCTTTGGATGTGTCCTGTTCTTGTGACTCGTCTAATGGGATTTTAATTTTCGTCGATCTGAAATATATTTATTTCGTTTACTATCAAGAATCACATCATACCTTAAACCACAGGCCAAGCAGATTAATACAGCGTGTAAAAAAAGCAGTAGCATTGAAGCCGAATTATTATGAACACCGTACCTGAACCAAATTTATATGCACATATGAGTTGTTCATTTTAGGTGCAGCTTCATTCTTGAGTTATTACTTGTAACTACATGTTAGTTTTATAATGTGCGTCTTGAAATCTATAAAGCGTGAATATTAAACGTTTTTCACCCACTTCTATAATTAGATCCGAAATCAACCGTTAATGTTCATGAACTACGATATAGGACTGATATAAGTTTATCGAAGAATCAAGTTTGATTAATTGCATCAGTCTTGATATGAATACTTGTTTAATACTATAAAAAGTGTTTAAATTTTTATACTCACTCATTGTTTGGTCGTGACGAAGCTTCCAGTAGACAGCATGCGAGCAGGAACTGGAATTAAAAACATGCAATGAAAAAGGACAATCAATTTGGCCGTATTGGGGTGGCTTAGAATACTATACCTACTCAGTCTCCATGCCGGCAGACCAGTGCATAGTAAGAAGCGACAAAAGTTGGCCCTCTTGGTGCGAGGATTTTTCGTAAGAATTATGTTTTCAAGTCCTTAATACTGTTGGTATATTTCTGTCTGCCTGAATAACTACTACTGTCTTGGTTGAGTTACCCACCAAACGACTAGTCGTGTTCTGGCTAGAAGCTTGAGAGCCAGTACATTTTTTCTTCTGAGCTATTTCTTGGCTGACAACAGTGATGCCTTTGGTTTGCTGGTGTGCATGGGCGATGGTGACTACTTACACTCATTAGGCTCGTCTATTCTTACGTAAAATACCTTAAACAATCCATTAGTCGTGATTTTATATGATCGTCGTTAGATCATTGGTTTAAATGGATCATAGACTAATGGGTGGTGCACTTAATGCGATTACGTATAATTATTAAAATATATTGTATGAGAATACGCACAGTCATTTATTTATAAGGAGACTAGCGTATTCTCCAGATATTGTATGCTTATTTCTTCTTTCTGGTCAATGGTGACCACATACCATTATTGGCTCGTCTGTTCGTTTTTTTAATTACATAAAAAATCTTGAATCTACGTGAATAAAAAAAATCACAATCCGTTAAACCGTTTAGGTGTTTATTGACATTCATGCGTAGTGTGGCCACCTGCTTCTGTTTCGAAGGCGATTACTTAATTTTGCGAAAATAAGGAGACTTTTAGCTTTGTGCCATGAACTCTTATTTCTTTCCAAAAATTTTCTTTATCTTCTATTTTCAAATTTCGAACATAGAGCAGTTCAATACTAAATTAGCCACTGCTTTATGATAAAGACCAAGATTTATTTAAATCTAAACATTTTCATTTTGAATCTGTTATTGTGATCAGCGGATAGCATAAAGATATAAATAAATATGTACAGAATATGGTCTAATGCTTAAGATAAGGGTTATAGAATGCTAAAAAACAACAATGTAAAGACCTCTAACGGAAAACAAACGTCTGTTTTAAATGAATCAGCGTATTTGGAGACTTTTATTGACTAAACATTCTCTTCGTAAGGAAAATAGCACGCACTTTTTTGGACATGCACCGTTAGTTGGCACTATACACTTGTAGCTTTTTTATCTTGCCTCGTACGTACCAGGGGTCAGCGTGTGATTGACTTCGGATATTGCGAATCGATTTGTTACTTATTAAGTATAATGTCCATAATAAATTAATGCTCATGATCTTAAACTCCTTCACTGCTATTTCCTATATCGCGGGGGGACTACACAAATGAGTTCAAATATAAATATAAGTCGGAGCTATGTTTAATTAAATAACTTTGCAATATAAATATTGGTTAATACGGGGAAATGAACTAGAAATCCTTGTATCAACGGTGAAGTTGAAGGCATCTAAGGCTGGGGAGATTAGTTTGAAATTTGTATGAATCCTTTACACATACTGATAGCTTAAACTTTTTGGAAACAATTATTTACAATGGGATTTGTTTTTAAATGTTGGCTAAATAATTATTTGTTTGCTAGCTAAATAGCTAATTTGCATATAACGTTTTTTTAAATTTGTAATTACGACTCTTTCAAAAAGACAATTGATCCCTCGAGCCGGATACCTAACAAAGAACTTAATATCAATATCAAGACATCTAATCAAGGTTGAGATTTGATAAATCAAATTCACATTATGTCTGAATGTCAAGGATCAAGTTAAAACAGTCATTTCGGTCGAAACAGGTCCATGTAAAAAGAAAAATGAGCAGCGCAGCGTTCCCCTGCACCGGTAAAATGTCAATCAAACTAGTTTAGGTAATGAGGAAACTGTAGCGCATGCGGTTTTTATTGAAATAGACAAGATGTTTGTAATTGTTTTAAACAGAAATTATAATACACCTACACGTAAATACTTTTATTGGAGCCAAACGGGAAAGCAATATGGACTATAGACTTTGAAAGATGAAAAGATTGTATTTAAAAGATGTGTTAAAGCTTAATACTTTAAATATAACGACATAGATTCAACAATAAATGCAAATGCACTAAATCTTTGTAATAATACGATTTGTAATAACAATAACAATTCATTTTATAATTATAATCGCATACTTTTGAAAAAAATACCTTTAAAGTTATTAATAGTTAAAATGACTGAATAGGTCCAATAGGTGTACTATTGGGTGGAACTGAAGTTACGCATGAATATATTAGATTATAAAAAAATAATACACGTAATTTACGGCATATTTACTAATATACGTGTACACACTTTAGTATTCGATATTATCGAGCGTTTTATGTCATTTAAATTCGCGTTTTACTTTTAATCTAGTCTATTAGGTCTTTAATCCTACAAATAACATCTAAATGTGCAAGCGACATTTTGTTTATTGTTTTCATCTTTCGCCGTTTCTTCTTCTTAGGTACAATCAAAACATGACTTGCTTGAGCTTACTTCCAAATATCCACATAAATAACTATGATTTTGAATTTGAATTGAAGTATAATATTAATATTGTAAGGTAATATGGAATTTTATTTATTGATAATAATATAATAGGATAAGTACACGAAACATGGCTCATGTTCAAGTTTTAAAGGACATAATTATTTACACAAGACGTAACGCTAGTAAGAATTACACTTTTAATAAGTTTTATTGAATGACAAGGGTTACGTTATGATTACAATAACTTTATTACGTATCTTTTTCAAGCGAAGAGTCATGAGACTGGTTTGTAATAGTTAATCACCTTGTAAGTTATGCATACATAAATACCGGAACATATATCGGTAAACTGTTTAAACTATATCTGACATTTAAAGGTTCTAATTATGAATGGATCTATATGAGCACAATAGTTATCGAGCTATCGATCTATGGTACCTGACATTTACAGTTTTACCGCCAGTTTCTGAAAGGCTTGTCAATTTTTTTTCATACAACACGCATATTAACGTGAATGTTCTATGAAGTCAATTCGAGTTTCTGAAACGTTAATTAGCGAATAATTTGTGAATAATCATGCTTTCTGCAACCGAACTGACGTTTGACAATAGATTTGACAGTGAATTTCTTAATTTTTTCGATGATCAGCCTTTCAGAAACCGGTCATTAGTCTGTAATCCATGTGATTAACTATCGTTCGTGACTACATCTGGAGTGTCAATTAACCTGTAATAAAAAAGTATTAACCTATAATATAGGCTAAGAAAAAACAGTTACATGTATCGTGGAAAGATTTCGAAAGAAAAAGAAAAAAATTAAAGAATATGTTTCTTGGATTTTTTTTAATGTTTCAAATATTTTTTATAATGTTTTACTTTTTCCAATCAAAAACTTACAGTAAAAGATATTTTTTGATTTGAGATTTCTTTAAAGTGCAATATTTCGGTAGACAATGTCGCGTCTTACTGCCATATAAAAATTAAGGAACGGATAACAGTCATTATATACATTTATTCGTCATTAATTTCTACGTTATTGTTGTTGATCCAAGGTTTTAATGATTCTGACTCATCTGACTGTGACACTTCCCACAGAAGTCGACAATATCCGTCGTTAAATGTCAACGAGAGACTGGATTCTGGACTTTCATTCGACTCGTTGTGTCAACTTCCTTTTGAATCGACATCCTTTCACATTTTGATCGTAAATTAAGATAAGACTTCATTAACAATATCAATTCAAATTAAAAAAATGTTAATATAAAAGTTGATTGACAATTTCTAATCAAGTAATTCTATGAAATTCAAAACATCTCTTATCGGTAATACATTTCTACTTTTCACAGCGTTTTTGGTGAAAGAATAATATGTAGGATGGTGAATTTTAGCATTGTTAAAATTTATATTAAGAAGAAATTCAGAAACATAAGCAATACATCACTACAAAGTATAAAACAAAGTCGCATTCCTCCCTATATCCCTATGTATGCTTAAATCTTTAAAACTACGCAACGGATTTTGATGCGGTTTTTTTAATAGATAGAGT
>DWJN01002450.1:0-15244 GCA_018248895.1 Carystus phorcus
CGTTTACTTGGTTAGCAGTATCACTATATTTGTAAAATACTAGTAACTTTTGTTAATATCAATGTGAATATAAGTTTGTTTTTTACGCTTTCAGACTGGAACCACTCAACCAATTAGTATGAAACTTTGTACATCTATTCTTGGAGGTATTAAAAAGGACATAGGATTAATTAAAAAAAAAGATATTTATTTAAGGGCTTTAACGCGAGCAAAGTCGCGTGTGAAGGCAAGAACTTTATAAATGATCACGGTATTCCTGTATACTAACGCTTAACTTCAACTTTAATTGATTTAGGATTGAATTGGTTTAATTAGATTGAAAAATCCCTACTGTTATCTTTTCATTAACTTTTGGTTTAACTTTACGAAAGCTTACGAGATCTGTTATTTTTAACTATACAAGAAAATTGCTTTTTAATAAAAATACCTCTGCAGCTCTTGGAAATCTGATGAAATAATTAACACATTTTTAATACATTTTCTATCCGCTATTGACTCGCGAATTTTCATACAAGTTATGAATGCGTTGAATTTTTTCAATAAAACTTTTATAACTACCTATTTAACTTTTTGACGACTCGCGTCGTGTAATGGCTACTATACCAGACCGCCGTACAAAGGGTCCTGGGTTCGATTCCGTTTATTAATTATTTATTATTATTATTAGGTTGTTTATTTATTGATACTATTATGATATTAAAGATGTGTCACTGCCTATACTGATGTTTTAACTCTATCAAGTACGCACTAAATTTGGATTTCAGACGTCATAGCTTACATGAAATCATAGATGTTCCTAAACATAGATATAGCCTGGATTCCCATTGGGTACAGTACGGAGATTTAATCCAACCTGGACTTAATTTCTCATTTTAAGATTTAATTATTATGTAGATATAGGTGAGGTTCTCGTATTAAATGCTCAACTGAAAAGCCTTAATATACCTAAATAGCGAATTGTGCGTATTTTTAACCGACTTCTAATTCGACTATTTTTTTCATAAGTTTTTACTTTATTCGTAATACTTCGGAATCGAAATAGTTATTATTATTTACTATCTGACCCTGACCTGAGCAAACGTTATTTTGCCATATAAATTATTATTTTAGAACACTTGATAAACATAAAAATGGTTATAGTGGGTTAACCTTAAAAGCTCGACATATGCTGTCCCGGACTTTTATTTAGAACTTTTAGAGAGGAACAATATTGTAACACATGATTTTTGAGTAAATTTCACCGTTTACTCAGCGCACGCAAGGAAAGCTCAAAATTTTGTCGTTTTCGCAATATTTTTTATCGCTGCTCCTCTCCTATTCATCTTAGCGTGATGTTATATAGCCTATAGCCTTCCTCGATAAATGGACTATGTAACACTATAAAAAAAATTAAATTCGTTTAGTAGCTCCTGAGATTAGCGCGTCGAACAAACAAACAACTCTTCAGCTTCTTCTTCAGCTTTATATTATTAGTATAGATTATTATTTTAATTACGTAGTAGTTATTTTATTTATTATTATTGCAATTTAATTCTGTTTTTCTGGTACGAATACTTATGGTATTTTTATACATAAGCTTAAACTACATATGTGTATATACTGTAGCTCATACGCTTGTACGACATTCCATTTAAAAATATTATCAGAACTTTTCACAATTTTATCTTTGCATAGATTCAATGTAAAAGATGGAACGATCATACAATTCATTTTTCTTTTTTTCAATTAAATATTCGTTACTCTGCTTTCAAATTTTACGATATTTCTATTCAGTGGATATTCGGAGCGGAGGCTAAATTTGAGTATTGAAACAATAAAATCGTAACGAGGGCTGGCCCGAACACGCGTTTGAACATGAACAAAATTTTTGAACAACTTAATGAATTGAGCGATGAAATTGGTAGAAAGAAATGTAATATGGTATAATACAATTTATTTAAAATAATAATATTTTATAATTTTTATATTCGTGTGCGTGTGCCACCGAACTCCTAAATGTTAGGACTGATTGTGTTGTTTTTTTGTGTGTTTAAGTATGTATTGGAATGGATTGGATTCAATTCGACAGAAAATATAAAATTCTTGTATAATCTGTAGAATTTTTAATAATAATTGTTAATAATGAAATATTTTTAGAATACTTCTATTAGTTTAAAGTACTGATAAATCTGATATTGCTCTGTGAATTTTCCAATTAGCGTGCTCTAGATTTCGACTGAATAAACTGTAACGTATACCAATCGCATTATTACATATTTTATGGCCATCGATAAGGCATAATATAGTTTATTACTACTCGTGTATACATGGTGATAGATTTACAATGATCTCTCGTTGGTCCTGGCTTTAAATTCTACACGAACGTCTAATTTATAACCGACGAAAAAATGGAGAAGAATCAAAAAAAGAAGAAGAATCTTACTAAAAAATCTTCAGCAGTTGTTTAATAGTAATGCATGTATGTTGCTACAACATGTTTAAGAATAAACATTATCACTTGAAAAATATTATTAAATAGTGTTCAATTATTGTAATTACAATACATACATATATACAAAATGTAAACTGGTTATAAAAACTATTTGACACATAACCTTCAAAACTGTATAAAATTAAATAAAAAAGTTAACGGATTGATATAATTTTACTCGTTTTATATAGTACAGTAAATAAGTGTTTTTGTAGTTTAAGCTTTAAAGTGTTTTAAATGGGTATAGTTGCTATTTATGTTGCCCTGGTAACTATTGCCATATCGAAGTAACGGGTTTAGCCACTAAGATGATAGAAAAATTATAAGCTACCTATATTTTTATATTTTTTAACATTTTAACTTATTGGAACGAGGTTTGTGAATGAACACCCAAATTTAGTGGTCATTTACTGACACCATTTTGTGAATGTCCACTTTGTCTAGCATTTGCTATATAACGCTAATATAGCGGCTGAGCAATTTTCTCCCATCTTGGCTATCTGAAAACTTTTCAAATAACAAAACACGGTACGGCCCATTGTATTCTTTAGTCAATTTATCGACGCTTTTTCCTCAAATCGCTCGTTAAATTCCATTAGTTAAACCATTCCTGACCATTACATTTAATTAAACACCAATACATCTTTATTTATGCTGTAAATGTGGTAACACAATATTTGAATTTGTAGGTAAATAGTAATTTCATAACAATTTATATTTAGAAGATAGAATTATAAATATAGTATTCTATTCGACTCTAGATGATATTACAAAAATCTGTTGTGAATCACGCGGTTGAGGTTTCTTGTAATGTATGTAAGTACTTGCCATATTGAGGAAATAAATAAAGTTCTCTATACTGATTCTTACACTTTCAAGGAAGTCATCAGTAAAGCCGAGGCAACCAAATTGATTTGGTTTTGTTCATGTTACTAATAAAACCACAGAGAAAATTGGTATTTATATATACATTATGAATTATGATTATGATGGTATATACAGCTTATGCACGCTCGTGACCCCCCTATTCTAGTACCCTCTCTGATCACTCAGTTGAAACTTGTAATGCCTAACTACCGATACTTGATGCTATCAATTCAGTAATCACCTCGAAAACTAGTCATATGATGAAATGATCCTACACTGCACAATAAAAAGAATATTTTTATGTAGAAAGTTTTTGGTTAAGGCCTACAGTGACTATGAAGAGCTTAATTTGATTGTTTGTTGATTACTGAGATAATAAAAGCGAATACAACTTTCACTATATCAAACATTTAATGTGTTACTTTGTTATATTCTCTTACGTAAATGATATTTACTTTATCCAACATAACTTCACGATATTCGCAGTCTATAGGGAGTCATTTTTATAACAGTTTTCTTAGTATTTATGGCGCTGGCTTAGAAGCTATCGGGCGTTGAGGTTTATATACGGCGGTTTAGACCCCATTTAACAGACACATTGTGGCTTCTTTATGTTGACTTTTTTAATACTACTCATAACTATCTTATTGCTGTACTCAAGTGTCCTCTCAAAGTGAGAGGAGCTGAGACCTTTTTATGGAAATAGCGAGATGAGGGCCCTGATAGTGAGGGGACCTCTTATTTAAATAAAGGTCTAGAAGTTTTATAGAAATAAATGTTACTTTAGGCAACCACTAAACGAGTTCAGGGGCTCAGTGGCCATTTTCTATCAAGATGGATTATCTTCTCGACTGTCGTTTGCCACCCATCATTAATGATCCACTATAAGAGGCAAGTCTTCCTTCACTTATTGAGGAGGTCTAGAGTCCACCACGATGCTCACGAGTGTGGATTTGAGAAGCGGCTAGTCAACCCAAGTGTCGGAAGTAACTTGTTTAATACCACCTTTCGAGTATAAAACTGTCTTTAAAATCACTGACACTGTTTATAATATTGTCTTATGTTATTTTCTGTTTATATTCTCACTAATACCGACTCCAGCCTCTTACAAAGAGGCTAATGTTTATTTCATTAATATTTGGACTTACAAACTTTGTAACTTCGTCTTTGTGAAAAGAGAAACGGAATCCTTACTATTGTCTTCACATTCTGAACTTCTAAAAGAAAGTTTATGTGAAAGTTTTGTCTTTCAAATACAAATTGATCAACTGTAATCAATTTCAATTTACTTTATGGAGTAAGATAAAATGGGAGTAGAAATGAGTCTGTAGTATGTTGATATTACGGGTGAAATAAATGTTAGAAATTTATAAAAATAAAATTGCAATTTAAATTTAAGAAGACGTTAAAATATTTTCGCATGCTTTTGTATATTTTATATCCATAATAATAGGTTTGAATTTGAACAATATATGAAAAAGTAACCTGGAATACTAAAATTATATTATTTTAATATTGTTCATTGATTTGCAGGTAGCAGCACAAAAAAGCAACATGACAACAAGCAACACTGCTCCGAGAGGTATGGTGGTAACTCCCCACCATCTTGCTACACAGAGCGCACTGAAAATCCTTCAAGATGGTGGCACAGCAATGGAAGCCACGATCGCAGCGGCAGCAACTGTTGCTGTTGTCTATCCACACATGAACACCATTGGAGGCGATAGCTTCTGGCTCATTGTACCTCCTAATGGGGACCCGGTAATAATCGAGGCTTGTGGTGCCGCTGGAAGTTTAGCCACTATAGATTTCTACAAAGGATACAAACAAATACCTTATACAGGACCAAAGTCAGCAATCACCGTAGCAGGTACTGTTGGAGGATGGGAAGAAGCCTTGAAGTACGTTGCCGAAAATGGATACCAAAGAACATCTGTTTCAAAACTCCTTGAAGACGCTATCACTTACGCTGATGAAGGTTTTCCAATATCTTCGTCACAAGAAACGGCGACATGGGAATTCAAGGATACAGATTATGTTTCGGATGAATTTAAAAAAGTATTCATGCCCCAAGGCGAAGTGCCAAAAACGGGAGAAAGGTTCTGTCAGAAGAAATTAGCTGAAACCCTTAGGGGTTTAGCCGACAACGGACTAAATAGTTTCTACCGTGGCAAATTGGCAAAATTGATAGCGAAAGACATGGCGTCCCTCGGTATGCCAATCACAGAATCAGATCTTGCAAATTACTCGGCCGTTAGGCGGACTCCTCTGAGATTACAGCATAAATGCGGAGAGATTTTCAACCTTCCTCCGCCGACTCAGGGTTTAGTTTCTCTAGCGATTCTCGGAATCTTAGATAAGTTACTTATCGACGGTCGACACGAAGGTCAATTTATTCACGCTACAGTCGAAGCTACAAAACAGGCATTTGTATTACGAGAGCAGCATATCACCGACCCGCGTTACATGAAAGTCGACGCCCAATCACTGTTAGCGAGTCACGCAATTTCCGATATGGCCGGTAATATCAGTCTGGATCGAGTATCTTCTGCGGGAAAAGGTATGGGCCCGGGGGACACAATTTGGATGGGCGTGATGGATAGCAAAGGGTTCTCCGTATCGTTTATTCAAAGCATTTACCATTGTTACGGTAGCGGGGTTGTATTGCCGGATACGGGTATTTTGTGGCATAATCGCGGAGTTTCCTTCAAGTTGGAGAGAGATCATATAAGATCATTGGAGCCGGGTAAAAAACCGATCCACACTTTGAATCCGGCCGCTGCTAAGTTGAATGATGGTCGTGTGATGATTTACGGTACGAGAGGTGGTGACGGACAACCGCAAACACAAGCTGCTATTTTTCATAGATATGTTGTTCAGGGATTAAATTTACAACTATCCGTAACAGCTCCGAGATGGCTGTACGGGTAGCATATTGGAGAAAAAGATGATACTTTGAGGTTAGAAAGTAGGTTTTGCGAAGATACTGTAAGGTACTTAAAGGATCGGGGTCACAATATAATTATGCTGCCTGATTACAGCGAGGTAGTAGGTCATGCTGGGGCATTAGTAAGACATACTAACGGTATGCTAGAAGGCGCCTTCGATCCTCGAAGTAACGGGAGTGCAGCTGGATATTAATAATTACTGCAAAACTATTATTGGTGCTGGCATTTCTTATTATATCCTTTTATTTATTACTAGCTGATGTGCACGATTTTAGCCACAGAAATATTGTATTTTGAAGGGAGAAGTATTATGTCATTAGTTTTAATTAATCAATCGATTTTATGTTCATACATACTGTAATATTGACCATTTTGTCTCTTTATGGGATGAATATTCAAAAATGTGTTTTTAGTGTTCCCACACTATAAGAATCTCCTGTACATTTCATGCTTCTGAGACTACTAGTTAGGTTATGCGCTGTCTTGTATCAAGTTACCGTTGTGGTTTATTTAGAACAATTTATAAGGGTTTGTTCCCTATGTGGGAGAATGTGCTAGGAATGTTTAACAGCATATACTATCATACAATGTTGGGATGTGGTCTGGGGAATATTATTATCTAGTGTTTGGACTTATAAACGACTACAGCGAAAGAATTGATATACTGTTGACTGTTTAGATTATCTATTAATGTTGTACTTACATTATACGTACTGTGTTTTAGTACAATTATATGTACATTGTTTTTATAATTGTCTTAATATTTTCTATTTACAATGTAATACAGATTTTATTATTATTGTGCATTTTATTGTCTAATTTTACAAGTCGGCAAACCTAATAGGAACAAAGAAAAATTAAAACCAATGTAATTGACAGTGGATACTATACGACATAGACCTGTTCATAATTCGTTTCGAAAGCCTTTTCCAATCAAATATCTCCAAATTACAAATAGCTCCCGCAATTCATATCGCTACTTTTTTATATGACTTAGGAACATATGTATATCATTTATGGCGATTAATATAACGCTTCATACATATTACTCGAGAATTCCTTGGGTCAAAGTTGCCATGACAAATATCCGAAGACAAGAACACACTCAGACAGAAAACAGAAAAAACTCATTAAAATTTCTCTGTACATTTAGCCGAATCATCTAAATCAGTTTAGTATGGAACATAAAAAGTGATATACTGATATGAAGACATATACGTCGGCTGTGTAGGCTCAGGCGGAGGTGTACGAGTAATAATAGACTTAACTAGTGTATTTGTATTTGCATGCGTATTTTTTGACAAAATATTTTATTCTTTTTAAAGGTAGTTTTGGTTTTTTGTTCAAAGTTTTTTCTCTTTTTTCTTGGTCGAAAACTTATTGGAATAAAAATATTTTTTGTGTTTGTGGTGTTTATGGGCGACAGTGACCACTAATCATCGTCTCATTCTCGTGATTCGTCTGTTCGTTTGTTTACTTTTACATTTAAAACTTTCCATTCAATAGACAGGATCATAAAACACTGAAACAGCACGTAGACAGCACTCATCAGATTTATAGTTTGATTAAAATAGCACCTTTGTGTAATGAAAAATCCATTTGGGCTGGAAATCCTCTCGGCTGCTCAAAGACACGCCGTGCACTGGCCTTTGTATCGAATTTCTGCGATAAAGCGAATGTACGAGTATTTGAAAAAATCATCTGTATTATTGACCGTATCGTCGCAATAGAACTGAGAGTGTAAAAGTTCAGTGAGTTCAGTGGGATAAGGAATTCGTTAGAAGAGAGAAAAACATAGACGTAATTAAGAACGAAATAGCAAGATTTTAGTATCAAATTATATTAATGCGTAGGTTTGTGCGAAGTGAAGCCAAAACGAGATGCAGGGTTCCGTATTATAATTAATTGTGTACGTAAATAACTGTTTTCTCAGATAAATAAATCTAACTCTTGTACAAACGAGAGATACGTAAACCTTTAAACTATTTTTTCAAACGAATATTTTCATTAGTTATTTTCACTTTCGTTGTTGATTTTTATGACATTCATTTCATCTTTCGACCAATCTATTTTGTTAATTTTGGGAGTTCTATGAATTTGAAACATTTATTTATTAAACAGCTATACATAATTATATAATCTAGACACATGATCGTTTTTTAGAACTTCTATAGCCATTTCTATTATTATCTCAGACGTGGATTAATTTCTCAGTCATCTCTTATGTTCTGGTTCAAATTGAAAGGATTACAACTTTGTTTAACTGTTATTGTGAACTGTTTCACAAGGTCTATACTCAATTATTTTTCCGAAAGTTTAGGCGCAGTAATTTGGAAGCCAAGTGGTAAATGTTCGTACTAATGTAAAATACATACAATACAATAAAATACAATACATTCAAGCCACAAAACTAACCACGAAAAGTCCCACTCAAATTATTACTGGCTCTTCAGAAAGAAAAAAAGCTGTTAAGAGATTTGTTTTATCTGATAGGCTCCTTAAAATGAATCTTTAAAATGAGAGTTCATTTGATTAGAGGTCCACCTGTCCACCGGAAAGAACTTTGTGTACCGATTTTACAACTTTTCATCTTTCAACCCCTAAAAAGAACATAAAAATGATATGTTGATGTGTGCTATTATAGAAGGATCGTTGTCCTTTCGTAGTCAGCTGCATTACATAAGATTAAGTAACCATTCTTTGTGTCCACAAAATAGAACGCATTTTTGTCTCGTTACAACAACGGAACAATCATAAACAAAGCAATATGTAATGGACGGGACAAAAGAGTGAATTGTGAGTACTTTTATTGTATGTCCGAGTATATATCGCTTTTCATTGCGAAATTCATTTGGGAAAAATTGTTTCAGAAACAGGTAAAAAATCTGTTGGTATGTATATTGCTTTTTCAAATTTTAAATATTCCGTGACTTTGAGATCTGTATTTGATTATATTATTTTTGTTTGGGAATCTCGTGCAATATATTATAATGAATTATGTAGTTGCCTAAAAATATATGAATCAGTTTAAAAACGTTGGTCAAATATTATAATGCGGTACTATATTACACTCAAACACAAAAAAGTGAACGGGAGATTACTAACTTCGTGCAAACCAAGTTTGCTGAAGTCTTATAAGAAGCTAGACCCAGTTCCATTTTATTAAACACTAAATCGCAGCACAAAATTGGCAACTTTGCCCGCTAATAAACTGTATAAGTAGTACCCAAAACTGTCAAACAGCTAGTGGAACCGGGACCCGAAACTTTGCGCGACTTAATATGTATCTAATAAACAGAGTTAGAACAGCAAATGAAGACGAATGCGGTCACTTCATTATTCTGAGAGTTTAATTTCTCTGCGTAGCTGTTCGGACCATTCGTTCACATTAGCGGCAACCGGTGACAAATTAGAAGAATTATTGCCTTTTTACAACCGTGTTTTGAATTTACGCTGGATAGCGATATTTGGAGCGTGATTGCGGTGACACGTAATTATAACTTTTAGATGACGAAATCTTATTCGCTAGTTTTTTCAAATTTATACGAACAGAAGAAACTAAACTCAGACTAATGATTAGCAATAAATAATAATCATTTTGTTTTCTTTTATGTCATAGAATTATTTGTAGACATATCATTATTATATTATTATTAGTTACGATACAAATTCTGTGTAATGATGGGACGGGCGGTATGATATTGTTTACGGATGAATAAATGGATAAACAAGAACAATATTCGATTTGTAACAACAACTATGGTTTGTGGGCATTCGGTTGTAGTTGATTGTAATAGAACAACATATTAGCTAAGTTTTCATCTGCATTGATGTGGAAATTTTGGGCAACTTGTATTTGCATACGTTTAAATTTAGAAGGTTGACGAAGGAAGGCAAACGTAACAATTTTCGCGCGTGGAAAAGTCATAGTATTTTAATCATGAATCTGTAACGAAAATGAACTCCTACACATTTTTTTTTTATTTGTAAATAGTGATAAGGTTTATTTTATTACTGTGTTGGCAAAACATAACATTTCAAATATCGAAAATTTTACTTTCTAAGTTAGCACGGCCATTCCGCCGCCATTTTGTTTGTGTTGCGGAACATATAAATAAGGAACAATAAATAAACAAAAATATACAACTAACGTGAATTTACTGAGGTGAGGTAAGAATCGCAATAACTGAGATTTTTTACGACTGATATTGTTTTACTTACATCGAGGATTATTACTGAGACCTGACTGGGTGATACAGAGTCGAATGACCTTTACACAAATTGGATGCCATCGATTTGTCGATTGTTCAGAATGTGTATTTCGAGCATTGGAAACCACCAATGTGTAAGTCAACCGACCTACACTCAAGAATAGATACACTACCCAACATTATAGGAATTGTTCACGTACTCATTATAATAAGAAATTGAAGAGAAAACAAACCAAATAATCTCATCTCATAAATAAATAGTATAGTTTAAAAGTTTAATACAATTTATCGAATACATATTTTTTTAATCAACCCGTTTCATTCGAATTCCTTTTATGCAAAAAATATAAATTGAAATACAGGATCATTAAAATTAAAAGGTGCGAGCGTAAAAATAGTTATGAATTTAAATTGTTGGCCGCTTTTTTCCTTAACGACCAGGACTTATTAGTGCTGTCATTGGCACGATTGAAAGTCGAAAAGTTTGACGTCTTTCTTTAAAATCTTTTATTATCTGCGACCTCATTGTGGGGGGGAGGTCGAATAGAAAAGCGACTTCGCAGAGCTCGGTAAATTAACTGTGTGGAACAGTTTTAAATTAGACAATCTTTTTGAAATATACCCCCGCTCGGAGCAGCGGTTCCCAATAATTTACGTTCATTGGAAGATAAGCGCAAAATGAACGCGCAATGTAAATCAAAAGTAATTATCTTAAGGTTTGGTCGTCTTTGTGTTGAGTTCAGAACACTTGTAGATGATCGAATCTTGAGTCTGTAAGCACTTCCTATTACTATAGCCTTATAGTATTCTGAGATAGTCGACCAAAACACTGCTAAGTTATTCAGAGACTAGCATTTTTCCAACGATATAAAGCGCTAAGGTTAGATCGTTTATAACAAATGACTTTTTGTTCAGTTGATGTTAAATTATTGAAAATTATCTATTTTTATATCTGTATTAACAAAATATTGCAATGACGCTGTGAATATAAAAGCCTAAATATCTATACATACAATATAAACTGTAACGGATTTTGTCTGTACATGGCAAATATGTTTAAAAATTCATAATGGTGGGCTTTTATACCCGCCAGAGAACCCAAAACATTGTTTTTTTCATTTTGTCTGTTTGTCTTCTATGTTAGTGCACGGTAATCTCAGAAACGGCTTATTTGATTTGTATGCAGTTTTCAGAATTAGGCTTTACTTAACAATTAGTATTTTCTTTTTAACCGGTTAACAAATAAAGAAGTTACGTCAATTTATGTCAATCATTCATTGACTGTTAGGTGAAACAAAATTGGCCGGTTCTGCAAGTATTTTTTTAACTTATTTTTCTATGTGGCTCATTGGTAACGAAAGGAAAACCAGTGAAGTAAATTTATAATTCGCAACTTATGATTAAAGACAATACGTTTCATCTTAGAAAATGATTCTGTTCCTGCGAATCTAATGATCGCGCGGTATTTATGTGGCATTGGATGTAGAGTTTTACAGAAACGAAAGAAGGTGAGTTACTGTTTTTCTACCCAGACGCTTGAATAGATGGATGAATCATGTTTTTCTAGATTGTTAAATGCTGTCTGAATAAGAATCCATTCAGGCGTTAATTGATAAAACATTTAGATAATAAAAACAGACAATAAAGTAACACTGGAAAAATGTTATTATTCTACTTTGTTATTTTAAATCCTTTAGTTAGATGAAAGCAAGTCATTTTGTTTCAAATAAAATATATCGTTCGTAGTTTTGTCACGTTTATGTGGGTGTATATTATATTCGGAGAATATTTAGATTGTATAATCTACTAAATTTAATCAGTATATTTAAAATTTCTCAATTGTTTTTACAAAAGAATCAAAACGAAAAATGAATTTAAATTCATTAATTTCCAAACCCAACGATCAAAGAGATGTTTAGTCGATGGCAGAAAAATGAGCCCCTGCTCGTTGGGTCAGTGGCTTTTATAACTTTCCTTGTGAGGGTTCCTTCAATTTCTTCTACAATAGGTAAATCCATCCAGATTATATAACCATTTGATGCCGTACAAAAGCGCGCGATCCGAATCGTCAACGACCCACAAATTACTCACCTGAATTTTAGGAGGGACATCGGTTCACTCTGTGTGTTCTACCTTGTTGACTTGATTGATGATTGTTCGACTTGGTGCCATCTTTGCCTTTTCATTATCACACCACTCGCCGAAGATTGAAGTTTCATCCACATCAATTGGACGGCGGTGTTCCACGGTCTGATTCTCACGGTCCTTTTTGCCACGCACCTGGATACTGTGGAATGAGCTTCCTTCTAAGCATTTCAGAGCGCTTTGACATGAGGTTCTTTAAAAAAGATGTAAAAAGAGCTTTCCTTCAAGGCCGACGTTGTATTGGTGACTAGTCTGGTATGGCTCATGTCCATAGGCGACGGTGACCACTTACCATCAGTATCACCATACCATATACTATACTATCTATAAAAAGCAAAAAATTGAAAAGTCCTAGAGAATCTTAGATCATTTTGACTGGGTGATAAAGAGCCAATTTCAGTGATCTTCATGTTTAGCTTCGACCCAAGGATGGATCCTCTTAAAAGATAAGTGGATATATTCTTTTCAACATACTGAAAAAATTAATGATCCCCGTTCATTATAAATTCAATTCATCCCAGAACGATAAGGCAGACAATGGCTGCGCGACTGTAAATCAAATTTCGTTATTTTAAAACCGTTTCACAGATATCGATGCGTCACGTTGCGGTTTATTTAATGAGCTGGATAATTAATTTATATCCCTTTTTAGATTTCTGATGCGGGCGTATTGTTTGTTTCATTGTTCCAAATCAATTTAATGGACGTTGAGTGTTGGCAATGGAATATACTAGTGGAAATATCTAGTATATATCTTTGTGTATATTAATACGTGAAGCTAAAACTTTGGACCCCTTCATACGGAAATTGCGCGGACGGAGGAGAAGTGCAGAACGCTAATAATTTTCAATAATAATGAATATAAAGTACATTAAATTTAACCTTAATAATATTAAATTATTGGCGAATTTCAGCTATTGGGCTACTGCTAGTATATAAATCAATGTTTGTTTGTGCTTAATGGACTTTGAGATAGAACATTGCTGTCTTTAGCAACTTTGTTCAGAATTCTTTGAAAAACTTTGTGGTACTAAAATGACGATCAGACAGTTGGTTGATGAGTTACAGTGGAACATGTTGATTTTTTGCTGATCGATGGGACACGTTGTTGACATATAGTAAACTTTTTTATTTTTAATATGGGTAAATACCTTGTACAGCTAGTATCGTATAAATTATTCCATCCAACCGACCCATTCGACTATACGAAGCCTCATTAATTACCCCATGGACCTGTGTTTGAATTGTTCAACGTGTGGTAGGAACCGAATTCAAACTGCAAATCTACTTTAAATCCGAAACCTCCCATCAAGAACATTGACCTACTTAATATAAGCTGGTGCTACATTTTTTGCGTGAGCTTCATTAGTAAAAATGAAGTGAAATGAAATTTTATTCGAAGTTGGATTTTACAAACTCTTTTGGAAAGTCAAACTATGCATCCAACAAACCTTTACGTTGAGTGGTCTTGAAAGAAGAAAAAAAAGTATGTAAATGAATGAAGCATACAAGTAAATTTTTACGTACTTTAACTTTCCATAATACTTTTTTGAATGTATTAAGCATTACATTATTTACTTTCAATCATTTACGTACGAGTGTCATAACTTACAGGAATTGATTATATGATTTGTTAATATTTAGGAGCAAGTTTAATCTGCACTTCTCTTTCAGTATCTCGATTTGATTGATTGACGTATTAATCGAGATAGCGCTGTTCGAGTCGAAGATATCAATGTCGGAAAGAGCTAACGGACAGAGAAGTCATTTGACATCGAGATTTGGAACTGGACGGTCGTCTGCAGAATCGCTGCCGTAATTAGGTTATTTAAATAGAGTATTTTTTACAGTCAGTGTTGTTAGTTAATTCGTAAGAATATTGTGAAGGTGCAAATAAACGAGTTGCTGAGTAATTTCATTGTTTTATTATTTTATCTTCCTTTTCTAATAGCTGTATTTTGTTGATTTAATTATCTCTTGTCTCAGTGGGCGAGTGGGGTACCTGTAACATATGTCTTAAACCAACTACAAGGCCTTGCGACTTGTGAATTTGATTCTGTATTTATAAAAAAAAAAAATACTAAAATAATATACGAGGTATACGCAACATTTGAAAGGCTCTCTCACAAGTGAGCATGTTCTAGATACATAAGTCTACTCTAAAGCGTTGTAATTAAATTATTCAAAGATTGTTAACTATAGGAGATTATGCACGCGTAACTACATGCACGAACAGTAACGTGCGCTTCGCAGCCACTTAGTCGCTTTGACGTCACGAAACAATATCCCGGAGGATATCTTCAAGTTAAATTGTTACTAACGTTCACTAGTATAATTATTGAGAGGAACTGCACTTTGAATATAGTTGAGTAAGCGCTTGTAGTTTGACGGCTTGTAGCGAGTTATCTGCAGCTCCCCACCAAATCGCTTATTAGTAAAATATATAATCAGAGTATAATGAATAAACTACATAGTATTTTGCAGGTCTTGAATAAAAAGGAAAATCGCCTTCAAAAGGGATAAAATAATTGGTAAGGGAAATTGCTAGGGAAGTATAAAGCCCTTGCAGGTTCCTCAATTAAAGAAACTGGCACAGTCTTCCC
>DWJN01002451.1:0-15244 GCA_018248895.1 Carystus phorcus
GGTCCAGTAGTTCCTGAGATTAGCCCGTTCAAACAAACAAACAAACAAACTCTTCAGCTTTATATATTAGTATAGATTTGCATGGCTAATGTGTCGCTGTGAATTTGAAGATAAACACTGAATAATTAAATGCTTTCACATTCGGCCCCGTACGTGAATTCATTGTGCCGAGCGAGTCCAAAACGTCTGCTCAATCAATGTGTTGATTTGACGTTGATGTCGACACTTAACGCATTGCGAGTAATTTATCGTCATTTTTGAACAAATTGATTTACATTAAATTTTGTTACGAAATTACACTTCGGTATACGTCACTACGAACTAAAGGATGTCAAATTACTCGTACAATCGAGGCGTTTAAGTGATTTTGTGAGTGCAACTTATAAAAGTCAAGACTAAAGCCTTTGCAGAATATTGTTGGAGTAATAAACACGAATCCGGGCTGCTATGTAAACAAATGCCGATCGCGACAACGAACGTGGCATAGATTATTAGTACAATAAGCGTACAGACGCGACGCAACACAAAAGGGCGAGAGCAATGTCATCCGAGGATATGATGAGATTAATCGTCGTAAAAGCGTTCCGAGATCATTCAAGAGTTCGTCGACCGGCGTGTGAAAATGTTGCCTCGTAAATAAATAATTCACAAGGCTAGTGTTTCTCGGCGTGAGCACGTGGTGGCGGGGCACGTGTTGTAGGTACATACGTAAACATTTACATTACATAACCGGCTCGTCATCGGCGAATGTGCGCCGGCCCGCCCGGCTGCCGAGATATCGGCCCGTGCGGCGATACGATCCGCGTTACGAATGGCCGAGTTTACCTCCTTGACACTCGGACCCCTCCACCTCAATCCGAATCCTAGACCCAAAAGTCAGCCGTCAACATACCAATCCGTAACTGTCCAACTGATTGCATCGAAACACATCGTGAGGTGATTTAAAACCACATTGCAACACAATGACCGAGTATAGATCCGCGAACATAATACATTGAAAACCTTATGTACTTTATGTATAAGTTATTCTTACAATGATGTTCTTCCGATACATACCTAATTAGTATTTTCTTTTTCGTGCCGTATTCGAACCCATTTCTTCCGTGCGATAAAACTAACGTTCAAACAATTTATACTATACTCGCCGCATCCTTAAGATAATTTCTGAGTAATTTTTTCAAGAGGAAGAAAATCATTTAGCTTTAGCGAAAAGCGCTAGAACAATGCTTATGCTGTGTACGGCTACAACATGTCCGTCCCTTCCAAAGTAGCTTCCGCCGCATTCAAATTATTACCTACCTCAAATAAAATTGAAAAAAAATAATAATAATTTCTTACCTAAAAAGTATGTCAGTATGTAATTATCGTGACGCTCTTAACATTAAATTGTAATCTATCACTATCGTTACTCTTTGAGTACATATTTCACAAAATAGGTACGAGTAGATAAATTCTGCGACCAATGTAAAACTCCTTTCTTCTAACTTATACATTGCGACATTTCACTAACTTACATCAAACGTTACTCAATCTGCCTTAATACTTTAAATAACAAACCGATCCATCTCAATTAAAATAATCTCTATACGAAAATATTGAAACGGCGATCGTTTCAATATCTTCATTCGAAACAAGTTTGAAATAAGAACTAAATCGGATTGTTAAGTTTAATTTAATCAAAACAAGGCAAAAATCTCTCAGCCGTCGGGTACGGTATCGTTTTAATTATTTCAATCCATTCAGTGGCTTTGATTAAGTCAGCATCCGAGGCCCAGATCAAGAAGTTCGAGTGTTCCGACGATAGTCAATTTGGAATAAAGAGCGCCATCGGACGGCTCTTTGTATCTGTTTGGAGGTTCGTACTAATCAAGGAAAATTGGACACGTATAGAGAAAAATTCCAATCTAATTCCACAAGGACAACAAAACGTAAATCTGTATTGTAGCTGAGACATATTACACTAACTAGTTAGTATAGCGATTTAAGATATTGAACAGTAACTAGTTCTAATGTACTCACTAACTGCAGAACAAACGAGCATTTGCATCCATACATTATAATGACAGAAACAGCGATTTGCGCCAATTAAATTGTACCTAATATTATTTTTATGTAACCAGACATCACATGTTGGTAAGTTATAATCGCCTATGACCATCATCAACAACCAAAGGCATCACTAACGCTTTGCTAACCAAGAAAAAATATCAAACACCCGATAAAATATATTGAAGTGCAGTTACTATTGGGAACATAACGAACACATTCCCTAAGAATATCCCGATCGCAAAGTAAACAAACTATAGTTCTAAATTAAGCTACATATTTCCTCACTTAATCGAATTTAATCAATACTAACCATTTCAATGGACTCACGTCATCAGTTAGATAACCGAAGTACGTAAGTAAAAGTGTGCTGTGAATAATCTCAGGGAAACAGTTCGACGCTTTGATATCTTTATCGAATGGGAGTGGTCCCATTTATAACTTGATAGTACGGAATGCATCTATAAAGTTGAATTGGAAATAAATTATTATTGGTGAATTGATTTCTCAAATGCTTTACAATACCCGATCAGAATGCAGGTCAATTGGAGCAATAATATGGAAACACCGTAGTACGTGTTCATTTTATCTTTAAGGAGGCCAATACGTTTCTATAAAATTAGAAAGAATGTATTAATACTGGAACACGTACAGTATTTTTAAAAGTGGCGTTACACACACATTTGCGTGCAAAACTAATAATTTCATTTTAATATAAGACACGTGTGGTTGTAATACTAGCAACGGCTGTTGATATATTTTAACTGAATAAAATATTATGTGACTTTAATTTAAGTAGGCGACTACACGTTCTTAAGGCATTTCGTATATAAAATGATAACAAAATGTGGTGTGATTTTTTAGTTATATTATGATAATATCAAACGAATTCAAAACATAATTAAACGCAACGAGTATAGAAGCTGCATACTAATTACCGAGTTAGGGCAATGACCTCACGATTCGCCTCAACATTGACAAAGGAGAAAAAGTGTGCTTGTGGGTTAACGATGCAGCGCGCGTGTGTGAGTATTTGTGTAAAATAGACGGGCCCAGAGTGAAGACAAGTGGTACAGTTTATTGAATGTCTTTATAGGCCACCTGTTACTCGGGTCGGTGTCGGGGAAACAGCTGATCGAGCCCGAGCGAATTATTATTATTGTTGTCGAATGCCGGCCCCGACTTATTTATTTGTGACGAAAGGGGAGCGACGAGGTGAGGTGGGCTCCTAGCGAAGCAAAACTCTCCCTACCGACTAACAAAGTACTGTCGACGCAACGAACAAACGATTTTTAAGGCACAGTTGAATAAAAACCTCGGCTATCATAGATTTATTTACGATGCCATACAATAATAATAAAAGCTGGCCAGCAAAAACATCGAACGATCTAATAATCACAATCCAAAATTACCAACGAATTGTGGTACCCAAGTCATCTAACAAAAACACGACAAAACCAAACATCATTCACGGCCCGCGTGTTGTCATTTGTCAGTTGTAAAAACATCTAACGTACTGCGATGATGAGTCGGGGCAAATAAGGCCAGTAAAATTATGGTGTAGGAGCACGCAGCGAGCGAGCCGGCGAGCGTGCGTAATGACCGACCGGCGATGGAGGTTTTTGTACCAAATGACATGTTTCTCCATGGCGGCGTTCACTTCGCGGGCCTATATTCATTATGGACCTTTAATAGCCTCCGTACACGTAAGCGGTGAAGGACTTTAGAGCCCAGATACATGGAAAACTTGCCACTAGCGGCGCGCCGGAAATTTGATTCAGCGTACACGGATTATTATGTTATACCAGTTTTCTTGGATGGAACTCTGAAATTCAAATCTATAATATAATCAAAGTTTGTCATTACGTTGACTAATAACCTGATTTATTTGTGTAAAAAATACAAGTACAAGTGGATAGCAGTTTTGAAAAGTAGGTATTCAACCGTACAACTGTGCAGAATTAACTGGATAGTACTTACGGAGGCCAGAGGACCTCGGACAAGCGGTTCTGACGCTATTGCTTTTTTCGTAAACAGAAGAATACCGTGAGCACGGAACATTTGGATTAGATTCAAGTAGTGGTGCCTTTACATTACTCTTACAAATAATATTCAAGCGCTTATAGCCCCGGGCGACATGTGTCGGTCGACCTTAAGTAATTGAATTATGCAATTGCAGGCGCGGTCGGTAAGTATATGACCGACGACCGTGCTTTAGAGGGTACGTTAAGTCGTTAGACAGCAATCGCAACGCAATTTCGGAAATCTTGGAAATGGGTAAAAATGTTCAACTAGATTAGCCTTCAATTCTCCTCACTGGAGCAGTGTCGTGAACCGTGCTCTATGTCATCTCACCGACAAGTAAACCATGCCTCAAAGTAGTTTGTTAATGGACTGAAGCTAATATGTTGTAGTGGTATGCGTTATATCGAAGCGTATGTGTTCTGCGTCAACAATATGAGATTACCGATGTAAAACATACACGTAACCGCTTTGAACGCAGCAAATGAATTGCTGCGGCTTCACCGGTGCAGTGGTGTAGCGCTAACGTGTGCTGTTTGCTACATACTTCGCGACCTTATTTTCTCTAATTTCGTTTGAACACCAAAACCGAATACATAGTAGCAAAAACTCCATAAGAAAACTGAAGCTTTACTTGCGCTTTGATATTTAAAATCCATATTCATACGCATGAGTTTAGTATAAACAATAGCAAGTAATAACAAAACGCATTTAATTATTATCAATTACGTAAGGACATAAGTAAGCCACAGTTCAACACTATTTCTCAAATATATATCAATGACAAAATTAATACATAATAACAAAGACATCACACTAGTTCGTGTTAAAAATAAAACTATTGACAATTATTACGATACCGCGGTATCACATTATAACATCCGAGATGAATAGCAATAGGTACATAAAAACACGAGTGAACAATGCGGCAGTCCAATTAAACGAAGCTCGCTCACGTCATCGAAAGGTGTTTCCCGAAGAACGCACACACACACACAAACACCCGGCCGCGATCAGCTGATCGCTCCGATTTTAACGCACACTAGCGTGCCGACTGTTAGAGAACATAAATAATGACGGCCCACCTAAACAGCTATACGTAACGCACGTCGTATAATTTGTACGAACGGCCCGCCGACACCGGCGAAGGAATGCGCCATACGCCGACATTCTCTCTACCGTTGTATGTTTTAACGACAATGGAATAAAAGTGAACACCGTTCAGCTTAGTTAAGGCGGTTAGGACATTATCAGTTCGGTAGTTATCGAGCGTGAGATCGCGTCAAGTAATCGCACTCACAGACAGACGTACACAAACGTGCACCCCAGATAACAACGATATGTTAATCTATGGAAGATGATAATACGTACTCGTTGACGCACACCGGTCCTCGCATTCGTACATTTCTACTTGATCTATACAAAGCGTCAGCAGAGACTATACATTTTAGATACCTTGAAAAGGGCCGAGCATAAATCATAAGAATATTAAATTTGGCAAACTCTACCGGCTCTACATTACTCTATGTACGCCGTAGACCCTGACAGATGAATCTTGATACATCAAAAGAGAAATTTTGGCATTCTTTAGAAATATCAAGCAATAATCCCGATGACATGAAAATTTGATAGATTACCCGACAACTTAGTTGATGGTGATACTACCTGTCGAGCAAGGAGTCCTGGATTCGAAGTCTGGCCGAGGAAAATAACGGTTAACGTTTGAAATTTCAAGTCTCCAAGATCATAGGGAAAGTGGCATAATATTTATTACAAATACATAATTAAATTTTGTAAGTTATGACTGTCAACCAGGACGATAGCGCTATCAGGGTAAAGAAAATTCAACAAACTTTAAATAGAGACAGTCGATGTATGAAAATTCTGAATTAAAATAATGGACAATAATGATATTGTAATAATTATTACGTACAACCCGTCAACGACAGAATCAATTTCTATAAGGACTTCCTGAACATTATGTATTTACACGTTTCATTTTATTCTGGTTATAAAGCAAAAGTTTATATTGTGGCATTATTGGTGTAACAAAGGATTGCATAACGTCAATTCAATTTTAACAAAACCTTTTATACAATTAAAATATAATTTCATACAACAAAAAAGCATACAATTACACATAGAAACTGCACCGGACTGAACGTGTCATATTTTACACTCCTCATTGGACAAAGGTGTAAAAGTTGATATTTGCGATTTATAGATAAATTAACTTTCAATTTAATCTAATAAAAATGAATTAAAATTAGTTTATGGGATTACTTAAGACATTTTTATTACTCATATTATGACTTTAAACCGCAATATAACAAGTCCGAATGTCAGTAATGTTACTTTGTATTATTTAAAAATTGTCGTCTTTATTGTCGTGGATGCAAGTACGAGTCAATTCACACATCTTGCTGCTTCGTCAAAGATAACGTGAGCCGTGCGTTTACTTCGATTTCATATAACTTTACTAGTACGTTGTATTGCACAAGGTCCACATAAAACGGTCGCAACAAGGCAATCGTGCACGCTTACTCTGTATATCATTCTATTATCATTGGATTTATCAAGCATGTTAAATATACAGTCAAGTCTCGTATAATTTAAACACGTATGGTTATACAATATCAAGCAATAATAAGTCCATCTATCGATCAGCGATCTATGGATCAGCTTTTGGCCTTCCCTAATTGTTACTCTGACCGTTTCTGAACCTCCTGAATCCTGCGGATGCCCGCCATCTTCTTCGGGTCGTCAGTCCATCTGGTCAGGGGGCATCCCGTACCCCATTTAAGAAATACCGAGTCTCTCCATGTTGCGCTCAGCGATTTTGAGCTTGGCATTAGGCTTACTGTGAAGCACATCTCGGATCAATGTGATCACTGGCAATAGACACTGGCCGAACAATAGTAAATGTAAGTATGTAAGAGAATGTAATTAATACTATAAAATAAAATAAAAACAAAATTTGTGTGTAAAAATAGTCAACATTAATTAATTTGCGTGTATTTCATTTCAAATGTTTTTATTTTTCGAAAACTATTTCTATGAAGTTCGAAAAAGTTAGCCATCCTCAAATACGGATGCATCTAATTTCGCTCAACTAGGTCCTTCCAAAGTAATATTTTCTGCATTTTTATACGCCTTGATAATAAATGTAACAATAATTGTAAGTTATAAAATAGCTATCAAAAATGAGCTACATCTACAAATACAATACAATATTAGTCAATGATGTTAAAATTAAAAAAAAAACTGTGATAGTTCTCTTACATTGAAACAGTTTAAAATTGCGTAATAGTGATAGAGAAAATAACACAAATAAAATTAGTCTTAGGACTGACGAACGATGGCATTGTTTAAAAGCCGGTACGGATCACCGACGGAACATGATTAGAGTTCCCTTGAAAAATTCTTGATACCTTAAAAATAAATTTAGGATAGTCATTTCTAAAATAGAGAAATGACAGAACAACGAAACATGTAAAAATGATCGTACAGTACAATGGTAATTAAATTGGCGATCGAGCCGAATTACATTCGCTGTTTCGTTCGTACGTTCTAGCACGAACGGTAAGATGCTCGCTTTTAAACTTCGCAACAATCTCCGGTCATATGATAATAAAAACAAACATCTAGTCACACCGACACAAAATAGAATCCACGAGTATCGAGCCAACACACACACGCGAGCGGCCGGTCGGATGTCACGCACCCACGGGCGACGCCGCGTCGGCACACACTCCGCACACATGCACACAGCGAACCGAACACCGATGTAGATAACAATCGTCCCATTTTACATCGAGGACTCATGCGGCTCACGGCGACGTCGGCGACGGCGACGCGGGCCGACACTCGGC
The DNA here is from genome assembly GCA_018248895.1 of Carystus phorcus. NCBI lineage: Eukaryota > Metazoa > Arthropoda > Insecta > Lepidoptera > Hesperiidae > Carystus > Carystus phorcus. Next base: position 7,941 of record DWJN01002451.1, read on the forward strand.
GATACTCACTGTGTTCGCAGGTAGCCTTATGATGACGGCCGTCTCGAATCCTCAGAACGACACCGGTGCACAGAACGAGGGGGGGAGGGCGGGTCGCTCGCGGCGCACTAAACTACAAACTTTTAACGGGCGAATTCCGCGTACTGGAGAATAAAATACCCCGGTGTATTTTAACGGGAGCACGAGGCGACGGAGACGTCGAGCGCTGCACTGCGAACGGCGCGCTGTACGTGGGCTAGGGCCACGTTCGATTGCGGTACGCGGTGCGCGCGTTTCAGTTGGCGCGGCGCGACTGGCGGGCCGGCGCGGGCGAGCGAGGCGCGCGGCGGGCGGGCGAACGCGAGCGATTTCACCGGGGCCTGATATTGCGACGGCTTCGCTCGGTCCGACTTCGACCCATAAGTATAGCTAACGCGAGGGCACGTCGCACGACGCACGACGCACGCCGCAGGCCGCACGCCGAGCGGGGGGTCGCTGCGATCGCTGCACGCACCCGACTCCGAACCGACCGGTCATTTCGTACTTTTATTTCGTAGTCGAGTAAAAACACCATCGAGTACGCGAAATCGTACGCAAACTTGCAGTGTGCACTGAAAGCGAATCCTTCAAAAGCAACTGCGAAACTTCAAACTAATCGACTTGAAAACTGAGCGAAATTCTATTCAACAGCAAACAGCAATTGCGATTCGTTTCGTTGTATTAAGTTAGCGAAGATGACGTGTACTACTAGTGAGTGGTTGCAATAAATGATCAATTCAGCAATTCATTCATAAAGAACATAATACGTACATAATGAGACTGCATACGCAATATACTAATCGTGTTGATAACGGACGCCAGTCCACGTGGATGGTATTATGCACACAGGCTGTAAATTCACATTAGACCGCCGTCTCCCACGACAACTAACACGTAACGCGTCGAGGTCGCCACTGAGCGCCATTAACGTGGCCGGCAACAAATTAATTAGGCAATATTGATCGGATTGTGTGCAATCGTCATATATATCAAAGCGTTATGTATGATGCATCTCATTACTGTTGCGACGCAAACATTAATGCCCTATTGGGAATGCGGGTCAATTGCATATGCGCACTGCGATTTCGTGTTGTTTTTTTTGTTTTCTTAACTCTCTATAGAAATTACATTTAGTAATCTGTATTAAACGTTCAAACTGTTGTCATATTAAATCCGTAAAAAATAAGATTAAACTCTACCTATGGAAAGTTAGGTTAACGAGATTTTTATTACTTTCTTCACTTAGATATACATATAAAACATAATTATTACGTTTTTTAAATATTTCTTATACAAATTATAACATACAGTTTTTGGGTTAGTATTACAACAATTAAATAAATAAAATAATACTCCGTAAGAAACATTTATAAAAAAATCACAGTTGTATTTGATCAACACTGATTCTACCATGAATGTTTTAATTTTTTTCCTCAATCAATTATAAATAGGACAAATAACATAGAACGACACAGACTCTACCTAGAGTTGCAATTCTTCAAAGTTAAAATTTAATTCCATCTTACCAAGTAAATTCTACTAAATCCTCTCCAATTCCTTCCAAAGCACAGTGCTACTGCAACATTGTAAACTAGTGAAGACATCTGTTAAGGAATGGAGAATGAGAGATTGGATTTGAGAAATGCAATTTTAATACCGTGGATTTCAATATCCTCTACGGCAAGGGTAGCTTGACATATCTACTACTGTAAAGATGGCATGTACAAAATAAAAAAAAAGCCTACAAAAGTGCAATTAATTTTCAATTTTCAATTGGATATATCTTTCAAGATTCATTATTATGTATCTTGTAAATTAATCTCGGGTCCGAGATGTTAGTGGACCCGGTCATTTGGAAGGCTTGCGCGGGGACACAGGTCCAACACGTCGAGGCCCCTTTGAGACACTTTAATGTAATGTTATGTGGTATCGTTTTTAGTAAATTGATAAGTTAGCCAACGAGCCACTTGTATGGCAAATTGTGACCACCGCCCTCGACTTCAATAATCGCTTTGACAATGGACAAAAGAAAACACCGACTACAATCAAAAAATCCCGTAACATTCCGATTCCCAAGTCATACGCACCGGGGAAATGCGTATTATGAGGGATAACTCAAGTACAATAAAAAAATAAATATAATCACGACGTCTTCCTGATTATAATACGAAATCAGATGCAAAACGTTATTTAAATTTAACTTTGAAAGCAACTTAGTAAATATTTAATAACGTTAACAATGTCTGATGTCACAGAGTCATTAAGCGATTTATTAAATTTCAATTCCTCTTTTTATGGAATGTAAGCTATACAATTTCTGTAATTCATTTTCTGACGGTTTAACATTCGACACGCATTTTCAACGCTTTTATGTTTGCCTGTAAAACTTTACGATAAATACAATGTCGATGATAATTTCGAGAAATAAAATAAAAGTAATTTCGTTCGTGCAAATCTTTGGATGGGGATCCCTCCTAAGTCAATCTTCACTACTCTTAGTGAATCCTGCTAAACAACGGACATGGCTATGACACCATTCTCCCCTCATTCCTTCCACTATCCACCTAAGCACTTTCCTTCTAAAATTCCTTCTTTCTTTGTTAGTGGGGATAAATTCACAAACAACAAAAAGGACTCTGCGATTCGACTAATAACATTACCGAATTACATGTAAAGAAGATTCTTTCACAGACATTTCAAACTTCGTTCGATTTTTAGTTTGTTATTGCTTATCATAGTTATTTCGTGTAACACTTTTTTTAATTAAACACTTTCCGTCGTTGAAGTTTTTTTTAAATACCTTCAGTTTATCTTAAAATATACGGCATATTTTTTTCATTACATATCATACGTGAATTGTTTAAATCGACATAAATTTTAGTTATGAAACAATGATGAACCGCATACAAATCGGTTAAGCCGTTTAATGCATGGATAAACAAGATAAAAATTCTAACAAACCTATTTTTGCATTCTATTGCGCTAATAAAGACACCAAATAATAACTTCTCTTATATTATGTTGTATCAACAGACAGCGATTACTTACACTTTTATTACAGGTACAGAAAGATTTTATCTTCACAGCTATTGTTTGTTGCTTTACTGGCCACTTATAAAGTTACTGCAGATAAGAATATATTGACAGACAGATCATTTGTTTAAAAGTAGAAATTGTAATAACGGTAACTGTTAATTGTGCCAGACTGGGCACAAGAACTGTTAACTTAACAATTGAGAATTAACATAATTTCATTCAGCATGTCATATGACGGCAATTTTTTCAAACACACACGAGGTGTTAACTAGTAGTGAATACGTTATCGAAATGACAAAAAGAAATACCGTATTCGTTGCATTCGAATTGAGAACACAACAAACAAAAGTAAGACTTGGAGCCAGGAGGGAAGATAAAAAATCTAAATAACTCGCTTGATGGGAGTTTGGCGCCAGTGTGCCGGCTACAGCGACGGGCCGGCTCTCCGAACAAAAGACGCCCAACGGTCTGCGCTCGAGCACAATTTTAAATTCTGATCGTATCACTGAAATCACCCCGCCAGATAAGTGGGCGCATTATGATACCCGACCATAATGTTTACGGATCACGAAACGGCCGATCCGAATGAATGTAAATATGCTTTTCTTATTACTACATCGCGATCGGGTCGTTTAATCGTTTTATTCGTAAAGGAAAAAAAACGATTCTGAAATCAATTACTTATAAATCGTGTATAACAAACAAACGGACAGACAGAGTTTTATAATTATTTTCATTTCGTTTCGTTTAGTAACCGAGAGAAGAATATGTTGTCGTTAATGCTCTACTTAATGCCGTACGAGAGAAGAAATATGCGGGTTTGAAGCGGCACTCGTTCGCCGGCGGATTTATCGTTAATTTTCGATATAGAACCTGTTTTCTTAAGTGCCGAACGGCGCGGCGGCGAGGCGAGCTCCCCGCAAAATAAAAGAAATATGTTTTAGTAGGTTAGCGAGCGTGTTTACGATCGGATTCCTCGGGCCCGATTATGCTTCCATTAGTTACATAAGCCGGGACCGTCGCGTAATTAGACAATTTGTCTTGGGACCGATAACGTTGTACGCGTATATTTCAGTGCCCTTTTTCCGAGTTCTTTATTAATCACATCCAAAAAGCTTGCGGACCAGTTACTGCGAACATTTTGTGCCCATTTGGATAAACTCTTTTTTGCTTCTCAATCCAGTAGCATCGCATAAATCCCATACGATTAGCTTTAAATCGACTATTATCGTGTCTATTAAGAGCGACCATAGAATGGTATAGTGACTTTTCAACAATTCAATATCGCAGTGGTAAGCTGCAAGTTTTTAAATGTTAAAACGAGCGCCTGACGCCATCTGTCGGACGGACGGCGCGGCGCTGCGTTCACCGGATGCCCGACCAGTTTCGTACCGACACCAGACACCTGCACACAACACCGCCTGCGCGAATCAACTATCTTCGTCTCGTTATTATCAAAGCGTTTTCCTATTATGGCTAGTTTTAGCTATTTTTTAAAGGATCGGTAATTTAACGACTTTTTAAATGGGAGCTCACCTCTACAGGCGATATTTTACGAGATAAAACAGACTAAAGCATGTCATTTCCGATCGAGACTTTTGAAATTGAATATTTTCGTTGTACGAAATTAGTTCACGGCATTTAATTGATCTGTCAAAATGTTCAATCTACAGACACAAAACTGACAGGCAAGGTCCCCGGCGTTGTTTCGCTTGTCGAAAACAAAAAAATCTACCGGACATTTGTTATCGGATCCGATCGTACACGCGGTCAATGAATGAAAGCTGTGCAAGTATGTAAATTAAATGTAAACGAACAACGAATCCACGTACCCTTTGTGCCACCGTCGGGGGCAGTGGGCCTGCGAGACAATGAGATGGTTACGCAACACGCAAGACGCGTCAATGGCATCTCTCGACCCTGCCTCCGTTCTCGCCACTGACCCACATCTCTCACATGCCTCGCACAATCGCAATTCCGGCATAATATGCTCATTTGCTGTTGCATAATTTCGCAAGTTACTACTCGCAGGTACTTACTGAGAATTGTGTTGTATTGTAACTTAACAGTTGAAGAAATTACAATTGATTATACATACAGGATCTTATTACTCATATCTTCGCCTTCACAAATAATATTAAGTAATGAAACTTCCCGACAATCTGAACAGACTTTCGTCTATTTTTCTTCACAATCAAATCGGTAAAGTTTGACAACTCCCATACAAACTTTCATTTAATATATAAACCTCTTTCAAAAGATTCTTCCACATTTCACGTTTTAGACAGATATTCTTGGATCAGTGCTTAAGGATGAGGAGTTATATATTTACAACTTATATTTGAAAAGGTGGACAATTCCATTAGCCAGTCAGCGCGCTCAACTTACTACAAGAGAAAGATTAAGGTTTCTCGACTTTTCAATAAAATGTAGGTCAGATTATTCACTCCTTTCCTAAGAAATTCTTGTAATACACATCCAAATCTATTAGGTAATGTATAAAACAAATGGTCAGACTGGTATATATTATCGCTTCTTTGATTTTTACTACAAGATATTATGTCATTTGCTGTACAAGAAACAGTAATTTATGAGTGAAAATAACACGGAGACCACTCTTTACGAAAGGGGAAACCATAAAATTTTGATTTGGGTTTTGTTATAAATAAATAAATAAATAATAAATCTTTATTTCATTTACCACATACATAAAGTTTTAGTCTTACTATTAAGATGTTAGATAGTAGTATGTGGAAAATCTGGAGTCTAAACTAAGCCGAGGCCTGTCTCTTAGAGCCGAGGCCTGTCTCTTAGAGCCAATGTAAACAAAACACGTAGCAGGTCTAGGGGACAAAATAAAACTAATATTAAAATGGAAAAAATAGAAGTATATTTAAGTTTACAAATAATATTACACTTTAAAAACAATCGCAATTTTATTTTCTAGCCAATCTGTGTAAATAGCCCTTTTATCAAACGGTGACGTTCAGTCGCCTCTAAGAGTTAGACGCCTTCGTTCCATGAAAGGGCTAGCCGTTTAATATTTCACACTATAAACGAACATCTGAAAGGGGTTGGCCGCTATCACACCCACTAATCCGCACTACAATAGCTTGCTTATAGCATATGCTCGATTACCAGAATGCCGAAGTAACTTTCACCGTTTACTTAGCGCACGCAAGGACAGCTCTAATATTTTTTATTGCTGCTCCTCTCCTATTCATCTTAGCGTGATGTTATACCCATAGCCTTCCTCGATAAATGGACTATCTTACACTAAAAGAATTTTTCAAATCAGTCCAGTAGTTCCTGAGAATAGCGCGTTAAAACAAACAAACTCTTCAGCTTTATATTAGTATAGAAGTATAGATAAAAAAACCTTCCAATTACTGCTTAGCTGGGAATCAAACCCTTCGAACTTTGCTCCGGCATGGTGAGCATTGCGGCACGAAAGAGGTCGAATTTACTTACAATTTTAACACACAAAATTCAACATTGTTTATTCGACATAGAGTAGGTTCATTCATAAATTAAAAGAAAACCTCAGTTCGAATGTATTATTCTTCAATTTTTTTACCGATTTTGATGATTTTTTTAAACGAAAGCTGGTACTTCTCATGTGGTCCCATTTAAAATTGTTTATTGTAATTTTTTGAGTTATCCCCAATAATGCGCATTTACTTGATCCGTATAATATAAGTGACGTTGGTTTCATGTTTATTGGCCAAGCGATTATATGTTGCTGCACGATGACAATTTTCAGTAACAAACTGTTATATGTTACATTATGTTAACAGTCAGTCGCACAAAATTAATTAAATGAATTTCACTACAAATACTTTTAAGTGTAGTTCACAAACAATCCCGTGGGCCGTAATAATATAATTCTTAACTTTAAAATAAATAAACGTTTTCTTATAGAAAGGGCGTTCTCTATAACGGCGCGGAAGCTGAACAGCCAACCCCATCCTTAATTGACTTAGGTAATTCGAATAAAATGTAGTTAAAAAATTTAAAATTTACATACATTTTTCACACTATGTATCAATATTCGTATACTATAATACGTACATTAAATGCTTTATATGAAAATAATTCGATAGACTTCATCTACGGAAGTTGATTTTATCGTGAAACAAAATGAAACGAACATTATTTTTTTATATTTATGGCCATTTTCAATCATTTATCTGTCTATAATCTGAGGTTAAACATTAAAGATTATTAACAATATATTTTTGTGACTAACA
>DWJN01002452.1:0-15243 GCA_018248895.1 Carystus phorcus
ATTCAACGATTTAATAACAAGGATAGTAAGGATACCAATTTTTGTACAAAACTAGCCAATAAACAAGCTAATGAGCCACATCATGGTGAGTGGTCATTGACCATGGACATCAGACAAAGGCATAACTTTGTTTACCAAGAAATTTCTGGCTCTCAAGGTCCAAGCCAAAACACGACGAGTCGTTTGGCGGCTGACTGATACAACAGGGTGGTAGATAGACGGCCCTCATGAGAAAATACCGCACCATGCATGAATAACTTAACGAGTCGAAAATGCACTTCTTCAGACCAGCCATTTTTAAGTTTAAGTTTCATCTGTAAATTCTGATTTTATGTTAATAACTACTTTTTATCTGAATGTATTAATTTGCTTTGAGTTTTCAATTCATTATGAAGTAAACAATCCTAATGCCTATTATGCATTAAAAATATATTATGCAAGTCGACTCATCAACTTATTCACGTCTGGTACGTATATTACAAAATAATAATAACGATAAAAGTATACGATGTATCTCTGTTACAGATATGCTCCAGTCTCTATTGCAGCCAAGAGAGAATCAGCGGTGTAAGTTACATCATATTATTATAATAAAAAATGTAATCAACTTCGGCTGCAGCTTGCGAAAAACGTTGATGAAATTGCAAATTAAAACAAAAGTGCGCGCCAGCCCCGACGCATAAATATATTATTAACATGCCTTAGTCTGATACTATAAAAGTAAACAGAGAAAACTGGCTCGTATTTTTTTTTCATTTAGTATTCCTTAATGAAAGGCTATTGTTAGTTTTTGAAACTAATATTTTAGCAACCCTTCGTTTAAACGAATTAATTTCACTCCCTGTAAATGTTTCATTCTATGCGAAATATATCTAAAGAAGTAAACCATGAATGTTAATATCAAAAGCAACTGATAAGTAAGCGACATTTAGTATATTTTTCATTGTCAATTAGAAAGTTTTGATACAGTAAATTCACGTTTTTGTTTTATGATTATAATATACCATATAAATTATTGAGAACTGCTTGGAATGACTGCAAGCGCTTACTTCTTTACAGTGTTCCCTTTTAGATCAAGAAAGAAAATCTTGTAAACTTGATAAAAAAAATTTCAGCTAAAACTGTTTACACATAAATAAAAGTCGTTATATTTATCGCCAAGAGCCCTGGCTCCCAATTTTAACATTCTAAAGTATAATATTCTAAAGCCAAATCAGAAATCATTAAATAAAACAAGCATAGATCGCATCGATGTTCAAGCCGCTTAACGCTTTAGTACACCATGCCATAACACCAGTATAAGAAAAATCTTACAGCGAAAATGATTGGTGCGATGCCAGCTGTGGCGGTGCGGCATGAGCGGCGGCGCGCGGAGAAGCGGGGGGGAGGGCGGCGGCCGTCGCAGCTGCCTCTGCAGCTGGGCCGAGCCCCCGACGAGCCCACCCCCTCGCCAGACCACCACCGGCTGAGGAACGAGCTGTATGTGTGCGGGAAGGTGAGATATCGTCCAGGCTGGACGGCGTTCAGGAGTTACAGCGCCACGCGTGGTCAAACACCGGCTCAGAACGTTACAGTTAATTATTAGCTGTAAGTTGCTCGATAGTCCCACCTGATAGTGCTGTAGTCTTAGGTTATAAAGCACAACTTTTTTTTCTTTTCGATATTTTTTTCTTCTCATCATCTAAGCTTCGAAACCCAATAGATCTCTATGACGCTCGAGTAAATCCTTATTTAGCATCGTGGCCTCCCCTAGTATAGCATCTGGCGTTACTTTGCAGAGAGCCGTTGTTAGTAAGTTAGTATTGCCGGATTGTTGTAAAGTAGACTAATACTAACATAAGACCATTTATATTCATCTCCACCATGATAATGCGGTCTAAACATCTCAGAGTGTTTACAAACTCTATATATTTATAGCAAGCCAGAAACGAGATTTTTCACTTCACTATGTCTAGAATTCTAGTCTATCGTCTGTATGTTGGTTTGTTTTTTGTATCCTCGTTAGACCGCAATGACAGCTTGAATTAGGCCAATTTTATAAATGATACAATGCTAACACGCAATTCTTATAGTATAATTAGTATCTATATAATTTTAATTTTAAATTTTTTTACTAAACATAAAACAAGTAACTTAACTGATAATGTTCATCAACTACTGCTAATAACTGACTGAATTTTTCTAAAAGAACCAACCCATCGCATGCTATTTTTTGGTACTGAACATGAGCGAGTTCTTCTGTTAAAATACTGACGATGACTTGAAATTGATTGACTTATAACTCAAAGAATCAATACTTCCCAGGTGGCAGCTCTCCATGCAATCGTGGGCTCCCTGCTGCTGGGTATCGTGGTGCTGGTGGTGGGACTGGTGCAGCTGTCCCCGGGCGCGGAGGCCGCTCAGCACCGATACTATTTGATGGGCGCTGGAGCCGCGCTCGTCGGCATCGGCGTCCTGGCAGCTGTGCTCAGGTAAAATGATAACTTCTCTGGAAATTTAATATGTAACCGTCACTACGCCGGACCGCCGCCGCGCCATTCGAAGGGTCCAGGGTTCGATTCCCAGCGACCGGGAAATTTGAACGATAAGTTTAAATTTCTGTTCCGTCTTTCTAAGTTGTCCATGACGACCATGACACTAGGTATCCTAGTGTTGGGATTTCTGATCATGTAACTAGCCACCTGATGAGGTCACCATTGTCTTTGCACATCAGTAACCGAAACATACACCAACAAAGCACATAAACATTTCTTTACCGAATTAAGAAACAGGACAGAACGTCTTAAGACAACCTGATCTTCCGACGTGGAATTGAGGTCGGCACTCTAGGCCGCCCCAATACAGTAAATTTGTTATTTTATTAATATACTTTGGAATACAAACAAACGTTCAATAACTACAGAGTGGCGGTACTTAACTGGTGTCTAGTTACAGCTCACTAACCACTTAGCTAAATTGAATGCTTTTAGCTAATGAAGCTCCGTCCCTTAACTGGCTTAACCGTTTTTCCAATTAATAGCACCCGTGATAGCTTTTACCTCTGTAATTGTCACTCACTAATTAATTAAACTCAAATATAACGCAAACTTCGTTTAACGACTGTCTCCCATTTAACTGTAAGCAACGATCAGAATTCGACCATAAAAGATTGATAATTCGTTTAATTTAACATTTTTATTCATTCACGTTCTTTCCACCAATCCGCATTGGAGCAGCGTGGTGGAGTATGCTCTAGACCTCCTCAGTGTTGAGGAGAGACCTGTACTCAGTAGTGGGTTAGTAATGGGTTGAAGGCAGGCATTCATTCACGGTTCATATTTTATTTGAAAGTCCAATAATTTCGTTTATTTTCTTAACTATTTAACAATAAAGTTATCGAACAAAAATATAAAAATCGGTAGACTCAGGGGAGAATGTGTTTAACAATTTCGCAATCTATTTAATTATAATTCAATTTTAATTACGTAAATATTTAACTTAATAGATATTTAAAATGCGACTCGATTAAGCCTTTGTCACCATATTACTGTAAAACCGATTACTCTGCTTGTCACTTTTGAAATAAAATTATTTTGATAAGTATGTAATGATTTATATTTATGATTTATAAGTATGAAATTCTTTTAATTTTTATATATACATATATATATATATATATGTACATCAGTGGATTCAGCGAACTGCAATATAAAATAAAATTTTCTATCGGATAGAATTGTGAAACCTAAACCATTCTCAAATCCACTTAAACACACATAAAAAAATTCATCTCAATCAATCCAATTGTTTAGCATCCAATTGTTCAGTGACATAAATACGGTAAAAATAAGGCTTTAAACAACATTAAACTTTGATTTCAGGTGTATTTGCCTGCACTGGTTCAACCGAAAATTCCGCGAAGAAGAAGAAGAGGATGAATTGGAGCAAACCACTCACAAGAACGGAGTCAGCGTCGTCGAGAGCGGTCACAAGCATGACCACAAGGGCGATCACAAGCACGACCACAAAAGTGACCACAAGGGCGACCACAAAGGCGATCACAAGGGCGACCACAAGAGCGACAAGGACCACAAGGCCGACCACAAACATATCTCGGAGAAAACTGATAAACCCAAACTGAAGAGCCAACCGAGTCTCGGCCGCGACTTGGACCTCGTCAAACAACCCTCAGCGGCCAGTGACACCTAAATGACCACGCTAGTGTAATTCAATGAGAATGGCTGGTTTACTTTTGTCTGTGTGTACGCATCTCGCATTCCAAGTTTACTTATACGACTGGTTGGGTTACGATACACTCTCGATACAACTCGACAACAATATAATAAACTTGTGCAAAATTTTGTTGCTACACATACAAGTGGTAAGATTACCATTAAACTGATGGCTGCTTCAACTGTAACTTACAACAGGACTTGAAACTAAGGTCCTTACGTGTTACGTATAATAACATTAATACATCTACAGAACAAGTTATTTGAACCGCGAGCGCGTGTCGTGTGAATGATACAGCAGTTCTTCTAAAACATTACGCTCCTCTGAAACCCGTATTACTTATTCTTATTATAATTGAAAAAGTAAGTAATAATCAATTATCGATAAAGTGGGTTTTCTCATACAGTCATTGATTTACGCAGTGAGTGTTTCTTGTAAATTATGGTTAATTTAACCGTAATGTATAATTTTAGTATATTAAATGGTGTTGATATGGTTGATTATTATAAAAGGTTAAATTAACCAAAACACCTACTTACCGATTATTTGTGAGATTAAGAAATTACTGTGTAGTGAAGCTACATGCAACAGTAAAGAGAATATTTATAGCAACCGATTTCTTTGGAAAACCCGTGAACTCAGAGGGCAGATTTATTCCGTTAATTCTATGTACACTAAAAGGTAACTTAATATGAATACTGAATTACATTTATATTCAGTATGTAACTGCTAGCGTGTATGGAGCGAATGTAATTGTAAATTCATATTATATATACTCTAAGACAGGAACATATTGTATGTAATCGATCGTAATTTTAGGTTTCTTTCCTAAGAAACATCATGCCTCCGTACATCTTCAAACGCTTGTAACGAAACATTTTAAAGATAACATTCGCCCTCGTACAGAAACCCCGCGATGCAATGTTAACGACATATCATTTTGATTAGAACCTGACCCGAACCGTTTCGTAGCCGAAGAACAATTTCATTTGAATCGCCTAAACATCACAGATTGAAAAAAAATATCTGCATTTCATATTTTACTACATTACTTTTAATATTCTATTTTTGATGACTTTACAATTTAGAGGAATCCCGATGTATATTTTTCTTTACAAATTGTATATTTGAATATGTATGGAAATTGGAATTTATAACGTCTAAGGTTATTTTAAGGACCACTTGAAACTCGTCTAAATTAACCGCTAAACAAACCAGCGTAACCTTAATAACACTGTTTACATTCGATTTAACCGTTTATTCTAATCCTTACCGTCCGTTCAGATTATATTTTTACATTATTACGTTCTAATTTACTATTGCGATTCGTATTTCTATAATTTCGTTTCTGTATTTAATTTTGGCTTTATTTTGTGAAACATGTGTACAATATAATAAATTGTGTATACACATACATGTTTCCTTTTCACCGTGTATTTAAGCAGGATATTAAAACACTTCTAAAAATGATGAATGTTTACTGCAAGAAAATGTTTCCGTTGTAAGGTAACACTTTTCCAGACGATATTTTTATTGTATTTCTTTATTTTAATCATAAATTAATAATTTGTCTCTCAGATGCGAATGTCTTTCACGCAATTCCGGAGACAGAAATCGCTACAGCAGCACTATTTATGGAGAACTAATATAAAATAGACGTTGAATATACAAAGGAAAGAACATGCCCTTTTTTAATTGTGTTAAAAGCGTCGTTATAAATATACGAGTATGTATCACGACGATGAGGTTCAGGAGCGAACCAAAACGTTTACTTAATTAAGAAACCATATCTAATAATCATAATTTAATAATTATTCGTGTATAGGTGTTGTCATTCGGTGTGTTAACAATTTATCGAGTAGTCGACCAATAATCGTAACGTGTAAATACTTCACTCGTGTACTGTTCCCATCCTCTATTGAACATTTCAATCGGTTCGAATTTACCCACATCACCGCAATCGTAGCATTTCGACTTGAGTTTAAACTTTGGATGAATATTAGAATTTTAATCTTATGAGACTGAGAAAGCGTGTTCTAAAGTAAATCTCAAAGATGTAATCATTTAAAACAATTTTTTGATATTTTTTGTTTACTGACACATTGTTTGGGACATTTGATATTCTCTATTGTATTTCATTTGTGATTTTACTGCATTGAATCGGATTAAATTTAGAATATCCAGCGTGAACGATGTGAATCGACCCGTAGTTTGATTCAAATCAACATTTTTGTAACACAACATAACCTGTTAGTGTTTTTTAAAATAAATACAACACGTTTAAAATGTATCACTGTGTATTTGACACTTTGAAATAAATCAGATATTGTTAATTATATCGACATTCTCTTGATATTAAAACACTTCAGAAGTTCCAGGATAAAATTTACCATTACAAATACTAGTTTGTGACCTGTAAAATCTATTTCAGTGTATAATACAAGCACGTTTTTGTCAGAGTTTGGTGTGAGAGGGGATTCTCTAGAAATCGCGTTGAAGCAGTCCTGTTACAGAATACTCATAGCTTGTACATAAAATTTCTTTATTGAATATTAGTACAAGCATTGTCTGTTGCCTTCAACTCATTAATGGCCCACTACTGAGCATAGGCCCCTCGTCATTACTGAGAAGGTCTAGAGCATACTCCACCACGCTGCTCCACACAAATCGATGGAGACATTGACTGCACTTAAACTTGTCTATTGATTTTTTAATATGTGTCATGTTATCGTCTTTATGTCGGATTCTGCCATTCATTTGGTACCATATTATTTTTGATTCTATACCTTTGATGGATTCCCTGAAAGGAGTTTCTAATGCAGGGATAAAACCAGAACTTATTGTTTGTTAATTTTGTATATTCTCTGTACAAAAAATTAAGAGTGTATATATGTACACCACACTATATATTTACACCAAAATACTGTTTACAATGCAAGTGCGAAAATAAAACATTAATGTAATAAGACTGCCTTGACGAGGAAATGCGTACTGAGGCGAGAATATCGGTGTAAAGGGTAAAACCTCTTCGCTCTTAATGGCATCTATATGAAACCTAAAATTGTTTGCCACTTTGCCATCTGGCGATGCTGAGATTTCCCGCTCTCCACCAACATGACGTATCCGTGGTCACTGACTTCAGATCGATATTTCCGTCAAAAACCTAGTTACTTTTAGTAGTAATTACGAAGACATATTTGATGTGTAATCGGTGTTTAATTTTAAGTATTCCATAATAATTATGTTGTCGGTACATAGATTAAGATTAGCATTAATGTTATGATAAGTATCAATGTCGGTAACTTTGTTTATCTTCCTTGCTTGCGAGTTAGACGACGGGCTTACGACAGTGGGGGTACAAGTGTCTTTGCGGCGTGTTCAAATATGTTGAATATATTTATTTCAATGGAAATAATTAATACAATCAATTGTTAAAGTAACATTCATCTCTAACCGTCGGTTTCTGAAATATTGTTGAGCTATGTTAACTTACAAACTCTATCAAATTCGAGTTTCTGAAATGTTACGACAATAATTAATCAGAAAACAAATGCACATTTAACAAACGATTCGGAGTAAAATTTTTCAACTCTGTTTAATTGATCAATTATTCAAGTCAATTGACACGCTTGACGTTTGAAATAGATTTCTAACTTTAGGTATTAGTTAATTATTGTTGATCAGCCTTTCAGAAACCGACGGTCAGTTTACCTGTTCGATATGCATAACATATAACATAACGATTACGTTAACAATAAAATAGAATTATATTAAGACAAATGCTCAGTTTTTACCTTCCAAGAGTATACTTAGTATGATAATTCATAATAATATATAAGTATAGAAAATAATACTTAATTCATAGACCTTTAACTACCCTCGCCTGTCGTTGACCCGCAGTCATTGAACATATACTGTCAAAGCTGCCAAATATTCATTTAAACAATCAAAGCCGAAGATACTAAGCAAGGCATATAAGATTTATTAATAACAAATATAAATACGCTAATTTATTACTGTATTATGTATTGTTTGTTGGCAACTAAGTCAAATAAGAAAATTCAGAATTTTTGTTAAAAATATAACTTTATCTAAGATATTGCCCGTTCTTGCGGATAACCTTTTTCCATCGTCTGGCATTAAATTCCCCGTTCGTAAAATGTCTGGTGTGTGCTATTAAAAATATATAGGTTGGATGCTCTGGCCGCGACGAACAAAATTGTCAATGACTTAGTTGCCAATCTATTACATTATTGCATAATTGAATATTGAGCACATCATTCGTTAGCAACTGATAGCTTCCGAGCACACTTCATCGCGACAGCAAAATAATATTGCGGTGCCAAACTTGAAATGGTTTAACTTTTAAGATTCTTTTAATTATATGAATATCATTCAAACGACTTACAGTAAGTTTGAATTACGTTCATTTTGTAATTGCAAATGTATCTGATCGCTATTTGTATCACGTGCTCAATGTTATGTTCATGTTAAACAATATTAAAAATAGCGTGTTTTCAACGTAAGTTGAGGCCTCTTGAAACGGTGAAGATCAAATTTGAACTTATATCAATTGATAATACGGTTCAATACGATCAAACCCTTTAAAATTTTCCTTCGTAACAGATAAAGGAATTGTTATTTCTAAAAGGAATTTAAAAGGGATTCAATATTGATTACAAAATCGTAAATGTCCTTTATTTATAGCATAGCTGTTTTTTATCTCATTGTTACGTTTTTGACTCGACCGTCACAATATTGTATATGTAATTTATATCTCTAAATGTTTCAAACTCAAGAATTTATATATAAGTAAGTTACTTAGTAATCCGAATAAAGTCAGATGTTTCTCGTAGTGAGGAAGTTACTCTAATTTTGGCTTAAGTGTTTTATCCTTCATTAATATTAGTATATGAACATTCCGTGTCGCTTTCTATGTATCGAGTTGTCGCCAAACATCTATTTAAATTGAACGCGTATTTACTGTTTAGGATAAATGTCATGTACTTAAAGTATATTTAATCGTGAGACATTCATGTTATTAGGTAAGCATACCCTTCGATTTTGTGGTCTCCTGGTACTCAACCTGCAAAGGACGTATTCTAGGACTTCTGTACCCCTTACCAAAAACGCCTTCACTGTGATAAATTAAATAATTATAAGGTTTATTATTGAAATACAATTTCGGAGTTTTAGAATTGAGAAGTTTTAACACAGATGGCAACATATCGCAAGAGAGAAGTTAGGTATTGATGTAAGAGACGACTTCGGAACGTTTGTTTAAAGTTCATGACGGTTTTGAACACAATTGGTAGAAGCACACATGAAAGTTC
The DNA here is from genome assembly GCA_018248895.1 of Carystus phorcus. Taxonomy (NCBI): domain Eukaryota; kingdom Metazoa; phylum Arthropoda; class Insecta; order Lepidoptera; family Hesperiidae; genus Carystus; species Carystus phorcus. The sequence goes on from DWJN01002452.1 coordinate 9,546, forward strand.
ATTTAACAAACTGAACATTATCCGTGCGTTGAACTTTACACAAAGTATGTCTGTCTGAACGTATTTTAAATAACAATATCACAGTGAACACCCGTCATTCACCTAGGCCTCGTGACGTCACATTATTTGTTCAGCCAAGATTGCATTCCTTGAGGGTAGTTTCCTATTTCAGATGTATTTTATTTATTGTAATGATTTTTTCGAAGCTCTCCTCACAGGACTCGATATTAATCGACAATCTCTACCGTTATAAACGATTTATTTATAATATCGAAGTGTTTTATATCGGTATATTGATAAATTTAATTTTAATTATGACTGTGCTGTTTTATATCTCATATATTTTATACCGATGTCTGTGAATAAAATGTGAATGGTAACGAACATGTTTTATTTATACTAAGAGATTCCAGATGTTTACTTGCAGCCTATGCGATACTCTAACCGCCGCCGCGCCGTATATTAAAAGCGTATACCGAGTTTGATTCCGGTACAACAAAGACAAACAATTAAATTAATTAAAAATATATTTCACGTCGGAGCGAATTGTAAACCATTTTCGAATGCACAGAAATAGACATCAAATCCGTCTACTTATAAAGACAGTAAATTCGTCGTGCAATCTTATGCGATGTGAAAACCACATTTCACGTTGGAAATCGGCTCACCAAGGAGTTTGTAAGCCGGTAACAACACATAAAAATTACACCTGAGACAGATATTTTAGGTATAGAACAGAAAAAAAACACTTTTTCAAAGTCAAAATCATTCGTTAGATATTTTTTTAATACGCTTATATCGAACAAAAATAATACGATTGAGTAATTGAGACCCGCATGTTATAGCCTACATGCATTTGTTTGTAAAATGAGTATGCATGAGTATGCATGCATGAGTGAAACGTTGATTACCCACAACGTTTCAAATAGGTACCTAACACTTAATTGTATTGTTATTACTTGACCTGAGAAAAACTGATGATCTTGTAAACTTAAATATGCTCTTAATAATAAAAATTACATTCATAAAGAATTAAAAATATTCTACATTTAACGGCGACATCTATTACAGTAAGCCGAACCTGGTAACAAACAACTAGCGCCCTCTGTAACACACTGTAAACATTTCATCTTCGTTCATGAAACGGAGGATTCTAATTCAGAGACACCTCAACAGATGGCAGTGCTAGAAGCATCCAGAGCAAGGCTAAAAAATTAAAATGATTAATTTTAGACCTTACAATATAATGTGTAAAAACTAATGAAATATATATATAGCAAATTAGATAGCAGCTGCCTATACAAAAGTAATCAAAATGTTATTATAATCCGTTGCACACCCAGTAACATCGACGCCTTTATTATAAAATAAGGTCTAAACCACGATTAACAAGTATAGGTTAGTCTTTCATACTATACTATAAGCCAAGATTTATTTTACTTGGTCTAATAGAAGTTTAAACCGGTACTTTGCTAGTCCACGTTTTTGTGCAAGTGACAATAAAATATTTAACTCTATGGTGATGTAACTTTATGGTCTAGTCACTAGTGTCTCGAGAAATAAAAGAAGATGGCAAACGAAAAATTTTATTTCTTTTCCTTATTAATCTAACAAACTTCACCATCATTTTCAATAGTCATCAAGTGGGATTAAAGTCGACAATTACCTTATGTAATATAAAAAAAAAACATTCAGAGTATCAGCCTGCGAGACTTATTACTGATCCTCTCGACGTGCAACTGAAATTCGTAAACAAGATAATACCTAATATGACGTTTATTTTAGAAGTCGTAAGTGAGGTACAGTTTGATACGTGACCGGAGCCCGTCGCCGCGGTCACCGCGTCTATCGGACGACCGTCACTGTTCCTCGTCCGGAACTTATTATCGGAGCGGGTCAGCTGCAGCTGTGCAGTACGTTCGGCGTATTTTGTAACCGATTCTCAGAATTTCACAAGGAGGATGTCGACTACTTAAACAACGCAATAAGTCTAGGTATTCATAAATAAGGCAAACGCTTGCTGTAATGATGATGCCGGCTAAGAAATATATAGAAAAATTTAAGAAACTGGTGGTTCTTGAATCGTCTGACCGCTGACTCGACCACGAAGGTAGAGCCTAGCCAAGCGGGTTTGAAGGAATGGAATGAATACCAACGATAATATTATTGAATTAATGATAAAATGTATGTATATGTAGAGCTGCACACCGCAAGCGCGAACATGCAGGGGCTCCGGCTTCTGCTGCCAGTTATCACATCGTGATCTGCGTCTTCACATTTCAGTTCAGTACTCTAGACCGTTCATATACAATCATATTTCAGAAGATTTTAACAACTTCCTATTCTAGGACATGACGTGGTGATAGGGTAGTTAGGTAACTTGGGTACCTAGGTGCTAGAAGTTTATAGACACCTACTTAATAAGTACTTAGTTTATTTTATTATTGTCCTTCTACATCTCAATAACACAATATGTGAGTATACTTATTATCATATCAAAACAAGATAGTATCACTTTCATATGAGGCACTCAAGCAAAACAAGGCACGCAAAACAGTACAACAAGCTCATTATTATAAACAAGTGTGACAGCGCTATTACGAGAGAAAAATCTAAGTAATTACTATGATAGCAGTTACACATACGGAGGCGAACAGCGATTTACGACTATTTATAAATAAGCAACAACACGATTAATTAATATGTACACTGCATTCATTTCAAGTGCGCAGCCTTGTAGCCATGTCTGAGGTGCGACAGGTGGCAAGCGGCGATTTGTAAAGACTACATTTGTCAAAGTAAGTACCCTACGTACGTACCTACCGCTGCGTGAAGTACTACACGAGTAAGCATACCAATTAAGTAACAGACATTAGCATTAACAGACATTATAGAACATTATCTACCATCATAATCCCTAACAGACTATTTTAATGTCAAAGCCAAAATTGTGTAGTCTCATAATCATAATGAGATATAATAGTCACTAATCAGTGTTTTTTTTTAATAAGTATAACATACATACACACGAGTAGGCTGTTGCAATTGACACAATTTAAAATTTTTGAGTATCTTGTCAATATAGCTGAAAGTACATTTTCGAAAAGGTACCTACCTAATCAGTGAGGGGAAGAAAGAGAAAAATTTAAAACGAAATAAGTTTCTTGGCATCGGGGCACGGTATGTGGAGGCCAAGGCGAGCTGTATCTTTTTTTTCGATACCTACTTACATTAATTATAGAGTAAATTAATGTAGGGGGCGGGAAATTATTAGTGGCGCTAGAATACCAAGCACATTAATTTCAGAGCTACTGATCTCAATTCGCATATCTGCAATACAAATATAAAATCAAATTAATATGACTATATAGTACTGTAGTAAATAGACAAAATACATAATGCAGTTTATACGTCAGCGTGCACGTCTCTGTTATCTCTGTAATGGCATAAACAGACCTACTTAGTTTACCCGACGACAGAGATCTACCTATAATACACCAGAAACATAAATCCACAAGAGCATAAAGTAAAAAGCTGGAAAAAGAAATCTTTACACAGAATGCATCCTTACTACCTGGAGCCATCCCAAGCATCGAACAAATGGCTTTAAGTAGGTAATCTGTTTGCAGAAACGGAAGGATTATTAATGTTACATATGTTGTGTAAGTAAGGTTTATCGCTGATTTATATCAACATATTTTTAGGTCTTTTGTGTCGGTATAATGGATTTCATAGCAATAGGTGATAGGCGTCACTCATAATCTAAACAACCTTATGTTTTAGCGATACCTTATCTATACATTTAATATATATTTAAAAATTCGTAATGGCCCGAGAAGAGGGGGGGGGGGGGACTCAAAACAATGTTTTTTCATTTTGTCTGATGTCTGTGTGTTTGTGCACGGTAATCTCAGAAACGGCTTATCCGATTTGAATGCAATTTTTAGCATTATACTTTGACCGGCTTTACTTAATATTTAGTGTTTTTTTTCATTTAAATCGGTTAACAAATAAAGAAGACAAAATTAGTACTAGAATTAATACAGGGGCGATACTCCGAGCCAATAAACCAACAGCTAATTGCTCATCAAGGAGAGATCGCGTTTTAGTAACACCTCCGGTAGCGCAACCTTAATATAATAAGAATTATTATACATACTTTGAGGAGATTATGTATTATCGCCAGTTTTTCTTTCGTATCTTTTAGGCAGAACTTTCAATATAATCAAGAGGTTCAGCGAGTACAATAAGGTAACATACCTACGTCTGATTTGTGGATTTTTTAAATGCCTTCGATTCAAAACCGGTTGTTACCGGTCTTGTTAGATAGGTGGGGGTAAAACCACAGAGTAAGCGTAATTTTTTAGTTTCTTTATAAATCGTGCAAGGAAATGATTCAGAATTATATTCCACTATATGTTAAATCGCAAAGAATGTAATGCGAAGTATAATATACCGATTTTGACAACCGTGCCATGAAATATCTATATGTCCTGAACTACTCTATGAGGACTTTAATTTAATTTTTCCTAGGATAAAAAGTTATCTATTAGTTTATACGTGGAATAGATACATGTATACGTACATCGCTGCAAACTTTGGCTTAATATTATTAGAATTTATTTAAGTTCTTAGCAAAAGTCATAAATAATAGGGCAATAAAATGTTGCCTGTTAATATAGGTAATAGAATAAAAACATATTTTTTTTATTTGAACCGTGCAGCTTTCATGAAACTTATTATTTGTATATATTTATTTGAGGATTATATTTGTTCATAACATTCATTTCATTACCTACCGCTTTATAGTTTTATGTCTGTGTTTAACGTTTAACCAAAATTCAATAGTAGACCATCCGGATTATAATAATCATTTTACATTTTTGAATAATCATTTTACATTACTTTCTACACGTTTTGATTTGATCTGATATTGACGGTCGGTCGTGTCGGATGCGACCGGTGAGACCGGTCCGGTCGGGCCGGCTCGCGACCCGCGAACTATTTTTGACCGAAATGATGCAATAATACCGCGTCATATCAGACAACCGAATATAAATAATGGTATTGGGGTTCCAAGTTGGAGCGCCCGATAGCGTGGGTTATCGCTCGCGAGCGCGGGACCCGTCCCGCCGCCTGCTGCCTGCCGACACGTGGACGTGCCACACTCCTGCGGCCTCCAAAAACTGTCTGATGTCAATTATCATTATTACCGTTAATGCTAAAGTTATTTTAACACATCTATTTAGATAGGTATTTCATCGTATTATCGTCCGGGGTTATCACACTGAAGTAGCCTTGTAACGATAATATCACTTTTTGTACGCAACTTTGACATAAAGATTTTTGTTTAATTTTTTTCTGCGTACATAGACTTACCCGTAGGTAAGTAATGTATCGTAGATACATTAAAATTTATTCTAAAGTATCGATTAAACAAATACAGTGTTCAATAGTAATTGTCGAATGTAAATTATTAACCTACATCACGCACGTTGTTCTAGTCTCCAACTAAAATAGCGCGCTTTTTGTATTCTTAATTTTATTTAGAGTCATTCATTCACTAGATAACATGTAGTGTAAGTTTATAACAAAGTAACCGTTAAAGTTAAGTAACGGCCTTTTTTTTTTTTTTTTTTTTTTTTTCCGAGGGGGAAATCTTCAAAAGATACCCAACGGGTGATGTGGGATTTGTACC